>NEWO01000015.1:1912339-1937214 GCA_003013225.1 Phalaenopsis aphrodite
TATTTAATTCTCTGAATGCTCCTGGCAATAATCTGTGCGTGAAAAGCTGCGATTCAGGTGTTCGGGGGTCCTTCAATTTCCGACGCGCGAGCTCTCTCTTCCCCAACGTCCTTCGATTCGTTAGAAAGGTGATTGAGTCGGTCACGAGAACGATGGAGTCCTTCTATAGTCGAGTAGAATCGTGGATCAGAGATCAGACGGCGAGGATGGCGGTGTCCTTGTCGACGCCGGCGCCGCTGAAATGGCATTGGCCGCGGTGGCCACCATGGAAGGGACGAGAGGACCGGCGAGAGCAGGAGAGGCTGCTGCGGCAGGAGTACGAAAGGCAGCGTAGACAACTCCACGATCTATGCGGTGCTGCCAAAGCCGAATCCATCGCTGATCTCCAAGAAATTCTTTGTTCCATGGTTCTTGCTGAGTGCGTTTATAAGGTCCGTTCTCTAACCTAGTTGTAAGGATTCGATGGAAACTAGGGCAAAGTTTGCCTTAATTCTTCGTTTGTGAGGTCACTTATTAAAAATTTCGGAGTGTTGTTTTGATTTTTTTCTTTTTTTTTTCTTTTGCAATTTGTAGAGAGTTGTTTTTTCTGATGTTTATGATGCAATGGATTGGCATGCATTGTGGTCATTCTACGATAGTCGGGCCTGTTTGAAGCCGCTGTTTACTTAGTTTATTTTCTGAATACACTAGGTTCATTTTAGCTTGGCTTTAAGCATTAACATTTTGCTTGATAAGTTGCATCCTATCAGCATTTCAGTCACAAGAAAAGAATTTGTATGGTGGTTGTACTTAATGTCGAATCGCGTAAGTGTTATGGTTTTTCTCTCGATTTGTACTATGCCCCGGATTTCTGCAACCTCAGTTGTTATTGCTTTATTCTCATGTTCTTATTCTTCTCAACTGTACTCTTTCTAAACAATGGGGTGCAGATCATTTAATAATGCGCCAGTGAGTCATTTCTGCTCTATTATTTTAATAATTGCCTAAAGAAGTACTTTTGTTATTGATTTGGGGCCATTTTGGGCGATGCGTATGTAGGGTTGCTTCTTTACAATGTGCATCTATGCTGCCACTTATGTGTGCTAGGGTTAAGCATTCTTTGTACATTTCCTCTAACATGTTTTCCTAACGCTATCAAATAAATTCTCATAGTGGATTGGAGTTTTATGACTTTTCATGTATCAGCGGCCTGCAGCAGAGATGCTACGAGCAATCAATAAGTTCAAGTCCGACTTTGGCGGACAGCTTGTTTCTCTTGAGCGGGTGCAACATTCCCTAGATCATGTACCCCATCGGTAATGTTACATGCTCCTTTTTATTTATTTTATTATTATCCGTAGTTGCAAAAGGACTAGCCTACAACTAAATTGTGCCATATAATCAGGCATGTTAACCATTTATTCATATCACAATACACATATATTTTGACACTACTTGATATTGGAGTTATGATGTTGAAGAATTGTGGAACAGTAGGATAATATATGTTTTGTCATGAACTCCTGGGTTTCTTGGACTATACATGAAAAATGGTTTTTCTATGTGATTTAGTTAAAAAGATGAAGCATAAAAGAGTTATGGAGATGTAATTAAGAGGAACAAGAAGTATTCTTTACCATGCAATTGGTGTTCCCAAATCCTAATAATGGTTTATTTTCCATCCAAACTTCTGTTGTCTGGGAGAGAGAATTGGCTAAGGCATCCTTCAAATCGTGATAAGAGAGTGACGGGGCCGATCAACCTCCCTTCGAATTCACGCAAGGGCTGATATGTGCCATTCCTGGCTCAGTGGGTTTCATGCATTTCTCCTTTAAGCCGCAAATTGGAGCAAAAATTATTGAATCATTGGGTATCGGAATCTGCAACAAATTCTAATTCCAATGATAGCAAATCTAATCCATCCTAGATTAATTGTGACTAGAAATGGGGATACTTATCGAAAAGCTGTAGCAAACAATATAAATATGGTTGGCCATGGCTCTGTTCTTGGGATTTTAATGGGATTTTTAATGTTGGAACTTATCTCTTCTCATATATTACCTTGTGTTTTGGTGGATTTGAGGAAGTCTTCTGTTGTCCCTACAATTGCTCAAGCTAAGGAATGAAGGGACAATATGAGAGGACCACAACCACACTTGGCTGAGAAGCCCTTTTACCTTATAGCACACAATATGGAGTTTGGGTTGCCGAATACATTTTGCAGCACTTTTTTCTATATCCCTTTCTCACTCCTTTCGTCACTCTAAGACACATTTGCATATGCCTCTACTATGCCAAATTTGCTGGATTTGAATCCACTAATTATCAATAAGTTTCATAAAATAACTTAATTATCTGCCAATTTTACAAAATAGCTATTATATTTTTTTAACGAAGTTATAAATTAGTGTTGAGCTTATTGTATTGTCAAATTATTTCATAAATAAAGCAGCTAAGGTCCTATCTATAGGGGTTGATTTATTTTTTGTTTGGAAGAGGGTGGTTGCATTATGATTATGTTTTGGTTGACCTGACATAGACTACCAATTTTGGTGTACAGTTAGTCGGTGGCTTGGTGTGGTCGTTGGCTGACTATGGGTGCAGGATTGGTCGGTGACAACCCTAGGGTTAGCGGACATGAAATTATTTTGGGTGTTTAAGATTCGTGGTTTGAAAACAATGATAACACAAATTATTTTGGGTGTTTCTAAAAACAATTTAATGTGTTTTTAAAAGGAATAAAAAAAAAACTTTTAAAATATTAAGCAGGCTTGTTTTAACTTTTAAACGTAAAACAGGAAATAGAAATAAAGCATGATGGCAAACATGTCTTAGTAATCATACGTTTTAATTTAACCTGCTAACTGATCCTGATGATAAAAATTATTATGTTTGACTAAGAGGCACATAATTTTGATCTAATAATTCACTTTTAGAAGAATATGTTAATCAGGGCATCCCTTTATGTAAAAGTTTAGTTTATATCTAAAGACAGAGTTATTTTTGATACTATCATTGCAGCAATGTTTTAATTATGCTGAATGTGGAGGATTCCAAATTTACAAATGTTGATTATGTTGGTGATGATGATGTTTGCACTCGTTTTTCCATTGCTATTTCAGTTTTTTTTTTTTTCAATTAGCATTGCATTTTTTGGATAACTTTTGATGCAAACGGTTAATGTGCCCGCCTCTGTACACAGTTTCTTGGAATTAGTTGTGTTAAGCATTATTCATTAGCTAGGTGGCTTCTATTGATACATGTCATTTTTTTCCTCAGGTATCTATTGGCTGAAGCTGGTGATACTCTGTTTGCTTCATTTATTGGAACTAAACAGTACAAGTAAGGGCACTTTCATGTGCTACTGTTGTAGTAAAAGAACTATTGGTGTTCGCCTTTCATATTTTTCTTCATGCAGGGATGTTATCACTGATGCGAACATTTTCCAAGGAGCTATATTCCATGAAGATGACGAAGAAGCTTTGGAAACAGTTGATGTTATGGAAAATGATAGAGTTGAGAGCCAAATGAAGATTGAAGAAAATATTGTAAAGTCTTCTAAAGGAAAACCCAAATTGCTACAAAAAAATGCAAAGCCTGCTGCACACAGGGTCGGTCTATTATGTTTTTGTGCGAGATTTTATGAAACTTGTATCCAAGTGTTTTTTTTTTAACAGGCTGTTTAAATTTTATTTCACAAATTACGCATCATTCTGATTATCTATTCTTTGTATTTTATTATAGGGATTCCTTGCACGTGCTAAAGGTATACCAGCTTTGGAGCTTTACAGGCTTGCACAGAAAAAAAATAGAAAGCTAGTCCTTTGTGGACATTCACTTGGTGGCGCAGTATGTACTGGAAAATCTCTGAGTTCTCTCCATTTCCATCTTTCTGCTATATGAGTTATACTTTTCACTTGTTTTTTTGGTAGGTTGCTGCATTGGCTACACTAGCAATTTTGAGAGTTCTTGCATCATCTTCTATATCTCATGAAAATGGGAAAGTTCAAGTAAAGTGCATTACCTTCTCCCAACCACCTGTTGGGAATGCTGCACTGAAAGAGTACGTGTCTTTTTGTGAAATCCACATGAGATTTTTCATGCATAGTGCTTCTAATTGGATATGTGGACTTGCACTTAACGTAATTTTAATATTTTTAATCATTTGTCTCTGCATAGTTTTTGAATTCCTTGCAATTTTTTTTTTAATTTTTTAATCTCTAATAGAGCCATTTTTTGTTCTAAGCTATGTTTGTCAGAAGGGATGGCAGAAGTATTTTAAATCCTACTGTATTCCAGAAGACCTGGTGCCACGCTTATTGTCTCCTGCATATTTCCATCATTATAATTCACAGAATCTTAATGTAACTTCTGATGCAGCAGTTGTTGATGCATCTGTGATTAATTCTGTCAATGGCACAACAAAATTACAAACATTGAAATCTAAAGATACAAGTGGAGAGCAGCTTGTATTGGGCCTAGGCCCAGTCCAAATGCCATTCTGGAGATTGTCTAAGTTCATTCCATTAGATGCTGTACTTAAGCATTTAAAAATACTTAAAAGAGTCGGAAGGGAAAATGGAAAGACATTCTCTATTGTTGGTCATAGCCCAACTTTACTATTTGATGAAGCTGAAGCAGAAACACAATCCCTTGAGATCCAAGAGGGCGCTGATGGTATTTCTCTTAAGCCAATTTCTGACTTAGAGACAATGTCTCCTGAAGGAAATGGTAAACCCTTTAATGGAAAAGGCAGTGTTGGATCTGGAGATAGTAGTAGATGGAAGAGGGTTCCTTACTTACCTTCATATGTGCCATTTGGTGAGGTAGCCAAAGCTCTCCCTTATTTTGATACATTTTTCTTTGTATTTGATCATGTATCTCTATTTGAAGGCGGGCAATAGGCGACCTTGATTGTTTACTATCTCCTTGTGTTGTGTTAGGTAATCTGGTCTTTCAGCTTATCTCTATATTGCAGGATTTTGTATTTGTTTAACATTCATTTTTATCACTTCTTTCTGTTTCTGAGTCTATATTGCCTTAATTTTTATGCTGCAAATTTTCACTGCGGAACTTATTGCTAGTAATGCATGAAATGAGGACACATTAATTTATAGTTTTTGTTTAAATTGAAAAGTTTATTTGTATGCTTTCTCTTGTTTGGTCTTTGCAGGCTAATTTCTAAAATATGGAGTTGGCGTTGGTAAATTCATTTGGGTTAATGAATCGTGTTTCTATTTAACTTAAAGTCAGTTATATCTTTCATATTTTAAACTACTAATAAACAAAAATTCGTTTTTTGAATTAAAATATACCTGAATGATAATTATGCTATTCAGCTCTGAATCCATGTTAAGGTTTACAGCCCAAAATGTGATACCGTGATATAGAATGACCTTTTTATGTTCAGATTATTGTTTTGGTTGTTGTTTAATGAAGAAAAAATAAAAAATGTATCATAGTAACTGTAGAGCAAGCACAAATAAAAATAGATTGTTGCTATGTTCTCTTATTTAATCAAATTTATGTTATTTCTTAACCATTGTCACAGATTCCTCTATTGTTTTAGTGTTCATAAACTATGAACATTATGCTAGTTATTTTCATACTGGAATATTAATTATATAATGGAATAAAAATGATATTTAAAAGATGTTATTGACTGTTTTAATATATACCTGTGTAATCAACTAGAAATTTTATTAAAAGTTTAATATGCCAGTTGAAGCACATGCGGGCTGTTAGTTTAATGGCGTGCACGCGTCTCAGTGCACTTGCATGACATAGTAGAACAATATAGTGCAAATGCAAGATGTAGTTGCACAAGCTTTAATGCATTAGTGCAGATCATCTGGTGATGCACATACACATCTTCAATATAATTAAAATTAATTGAACGCATGATTTTTCGAGATGGACGCACACTCTTCAAAGCTCTTGCATGAATTTCAAAGTGGCACATTTGAGTTGAAAAATTACCTCATAATTCGTATGGCTTGAAATTATTACAAGAATTTGCGTGCTTGCACTTGTAAATTTTTGTTTTGAGCTTTTAATTTCGCCTTTTGTTTGCGTTGCAGATTCAATGACAAAATAAATGAAAAACAATCTCATTTTGCACTTGAAACAATGAGCTTGTTTTAATTTAGCATGTGATTTATTGCATGTTCAGTTAGATCTTATTTGTACGAGGAACTTTCAAATGCTAGCGAGTCCACAATATTCAACTCTTGTTGTTACTCTTTCACGAGCTTCTAGGTCCATATGTTTGTTATATTCATGCTCATTGACAGGCCTTCATTTCTTTGTGAGTTCACCCTACTTAGCGCTTGTTCTCTCTTGTTGAAGAGCTATTATATCTCTGATCCAACCCTACTTGAATGAGTCCAACTTTTTTTTATTCCCCACAATACAAGCTACAATATTGTCTAAACGTCCGTTGAAAGATCATGTTCATGCATGTAGATGAACATCGATTTATTACATATCTCCTATGAGTTCATTTTAAGTTTTATTTTGTATTCAATTTTTTTATTTATGAGTGCAACTTACCAGATTGTTATAGTTCTATGTTTGTCTTTAATTTGCTCTAAACGTCCGTTGAAAGATCATGTTCATGCATGTAGATGAACATCGATTTATTACATATCTCCTATGAGTTCATTTTAAGTTTTATTTTGTATTCAATTTTTTTATTTATGAGTGCAACTTACCAGATTGTTATAGTTCTATGTTTGTCTTTAATTTGCCGTTTATTATTTATTGGTTACATTTATGTTTATTTAAGTCTCATCATTTCCGTTGAAGGATCATGTTCATGCATGTAGATGAACATTGATTTATTACGTATCTCCTATGAGTTCATTTTAAGTTTTATTTTGTATTCAATTTTTTTATTTACGAGTGGAACTTACAAGATTGTTATAGTTCTATGTTTGTCTTTAATTTGCCGTTTATTATTTATTGGTTACATTTATGTTTATTTAAGTCTCATCATTTGCAACTTTGTCCAGTTCAAATTTTGACAGATTTAGGGGGCTGTATCGAGAATAATAGACATTTTCAGCCGCCTATAAGGCACGCATGGTCTTTGTTTTACAACATATAACCTTATGTTTTGTAATCTACCTGCTAAAAAGGCGAGCATAAACTTTGGCGTACTTGAATGAGAGAAATGCAGAATTTCTCTACCATATTGGAATAGCACGCACGAGTACTTAATTTGTAATGATTTCCCACACTAGAAAAACGTGCATAACAACTCACACATGCCTTTTAATTTCCTATATTATACATTATGCGAGGTGATCGTAGACAATATTGCAACATGTGTTTGGCATGAATTTTGAGGCTCGCTGAATGAGAGGGTGAAATGTTTCTCTTTCTCTTTATATATATATATATATATATATAAACACCCACCCTTTTATTTAAAAACTCTCTTAGAGCGGGATTGAAGAGGATAGGAGAGTTGAAATGGTTTGCTCTCAGTTTAGAGACAGAAACTGTGCTCTCTCTCTCTCTCTCTCTCTCTATGGAAAGAGAGAGAAGATTGTTGTAGTTGGGAACTGAAGGAGAAGAGGTGGATTGGCTAGCGTTGAGCAGTGAGGTGATGGAGTGACGGCATGACTACACTTGGATTGCTGGTCGGAGGTAGTCGCTTTAGGCCTGTGTGTATGCTGTGAAAACCGAGAGGGTCGGTGCTGCGGGATCCATTGCAGGCCAGTTGCTGAGCAGGAAGTGCAATTCTGTGAGGGAGGAGTAGGATAACGGTGGGGACATGAGCGCAATTGGAGGCTATGCATGGTAGGAAGGAGATGCTTGTGACTTGAGGGAGGATTCACATGAAAGAGAGCTGGGTAGCAGCAGCGTGAGTTGCGTAAAAAAGCTGAGTGGGAGAACAGAAGGAACTTTGGTTGGGATTTTGATGGTGAGAGGGCTAGGAGGCTAGGTTGGTTGCATGAGTTTTGTGTGGACTTGGAGGAACGTGGAAGGGAGGCAACAAGGCATGGGGCATGCTGAGTTTGATGGTTGGAGGCGCGCAAGATGGGAGTGCTGATGGGGGGTTCTAAAACATCAATGGGTCTGGTTGTTGCGAGGAAGCCGGGGAGATGAGCTGGTTTGCTGTAGTGTGTTCGTGAGGGAGATGGAGGAGAGGAAATGTAAAGGGAGCAAGGCGCTCGATTGGGGTGGTTCACGGAAGCAGAGTAGGAGCTCTCAGGATAGAGGGATTTACAAGCAGCTGCTTGAGGTGTCTCTGGGAGATGGAGAGCATGCTGCTCTCATGAACATGGAAGAGACAGGAGGAGCTTGAGAGCTGCAAAAGCAAAGTTGGGTGAGGTCTTGCAGTTCTGTGGTGTGAGAACTAAGAAAATCAGGAAGGGACTGCTTGGCCTGGTAGTGGACGGTAGTAGGTATTAGTATTTTTTTTGGAAGATTCATAGACATATCACTCAATGCTTATGCATTTACATATTTAGCACCTAAACTTCAATATCTATATGCTCATGGTCCTGATATAAAATACCTTGTCTAGGAGACCCCTTAATGTAACAATATTTTTTCCAAAGCTGACCCATGATGGACTATGGGGAGACACAAACTGATTTATAATACTAACTGAATACGGAATATCAGGTCGTTATTGTGAGGTAGTTTAATTTTTCCATTAACTTCTTATACCCTTCAAGATCATTAAAAAGCTCTTCATCTTTGGTAAGTTGTTGATTAAGAAGCATCGAGGTACTGCATGGTTTGATCCCTAGTTTTTCAGTTTCTGCTAGCAAATCCAAAACATACTTTCATTGAGATAGAAAAATACCCTTCTTTTTCCTTGATATCTCAATCCTCAAGAAGTACTTTAAGGAACCCAAATATTTAGTGTTGAATTAAATTTTAAAAAATGATTTTAATGATTAATGATAAGATTTCCTACACGTCACTTCTAATAATAATAATGTCATCAACATAACCCACCAATAGAATAATTTCTGAAACAAATTGCTTATAGATTATTATTTGATCATTTCTACTTTTCTTCATCCAAAACCCTTCTACTTTACTAAATTTTTCAAATCATTCTCAAGGGTTTAGCTTCAATCCATATAAGGACTTTCGAAGACGACAGATTTGCTTGACTCCCCCTAAGCAATGAAACCAGTGGGTTGCTCCATGTTGACCTTTTCCGAAAGATGACCATGTAGAAAAACATTATTTACATCTTGCTAGTGCAGAGACCAATTATTCATTGCAACCAAGGATAGAAGTAGATGAATCGACGCCATCTTAGCCTCCAGAGAGAATGTGTCCAAGTATTTGATCCCAAAATTTTGGGCATAGCCCTTAGCAACCAATCAAGCTTTGAGACGAGCTACAAATCTATCAGAATGAAACTTTACCACTTTCAGCCGATAGCCTTATTGCAAGAAGGTAGCTCAACTAGGGTGTTATAGCTAGTTCCCCTGTTCCATTTTCAGTTAAGGCATTCATCTCAATAAGCATCACTGCTCGTCACCCATCATGTGATAGGATTTGTTGAACAGACCTTGGAACCTCAACAGAGTTGAGTAAAGCAACAAACGAACGAGAGTTAGAAGATAATTGATTATAATTAACACAAGAAAAAATGAGATAGGCTTATTGATGTTTACCCTTTCGAAGAGTATTAGGTAAATCAAAAGTTATGGGGAGGAGGATCTATGAGGAAGATGTATTGGCGTTAGAATAAAATCAGGGGAACGAGATCTTCTCAAGTAAATATTAGTGATAGGTGATCTAGGTTGAAGCACTGGAGATGGAGCTAGAGCAGGATCTAAAGTTATGATCTTATGCATTAACAAATTATCTAAATATTGTGAGGATTTAGACAATGATGAGTCAATAAATGGGTTTTGTTCATGAAAGTGACATCAGCAAAAATCATGTACTTGTCTAAGAGGGAAAAAACATTAATGCCCTTTATGCAGTCAATAATATCTTGGAAAGACACCTTAATGACTTAGGGTCTAATTTAGAAACTTGTGGGTAAGTATCACGGACAAAACAAGTACTTCCAAATATGCATAGTTCAATAGAGAAGAGAGCTTTAGTTGGAAATAAAAGTAGGTAGTGTTTGGTTCTGTAAAATTGTAAAAGATAAGATAATCCGATTGATAAAAAGACATGCGGTAGAAACTGCATCAACTCAGAATTGCTTAGATACATTCATTTGTAACAAGTAGTTGTAGTCGTTACAAGAAAATGTCTATTTTTCTTAGCTACTCCATTTTGGTATGGAGTATTAACATAAGATGACTAGTGAAGCATTCCTGTTTCGTGCCATGCACTTTTGAAAGGGTGCAGATTTTTTCTTTTTTTTTTGCATTATTACTTCTCAGAATCTTAATTGAAATATTCAATAGAGTTTTAATTTCGACACAAAAATTTGAAAATGTCTCAGTAATTCATTACAAGATTTCATAAAATAAAGTGAAATCATACGAGAAAAATAATCGACAAAAGTGTCAAAATATCAAAGTTCATTATATAAAACAGGATAAGATCTCCAGACATCAGAATGAACTGAATCAAAATAATGAATGGGTATTTTTTTAACTCTAGGAACAAAATACAAATGATGGTATTTAGCAAATTGATACAACTCACAATCTAAAGATAATAACTGTTGAAACTGATGATATAACTTCTACAACATTGATTCTTAATCGACAATGAATCTCAAAAGGGGATGGGATGCTGGAACATGTTGCGGTTTGAGGTACCTCATTATCCAAAATGTATAGGCTCCCCTGATTCTCGATCTTTATCAATAGTTTTCTTTATCGTGAGATCTTTAATTCGGCGGTGACTAGAAAGAATAAAATACAACAATTAAGAACATGTGTAATTTTGTTAACATAAACAAGATTAAAAATAAAAATGAGGTAGAATGAGAGCAGAAGTTAGAGGCAATGTGGGTGTAATATTGATGATGTCGGAACCAATAACATTAAAGGTAGATCCATCTACTAACGTGACATAAGAAAGGTG
Source organism: Phalaenopsis aphrodite (assembly GCA_003013225.1). Lineage (NCBI taxonomy): Eukaryota > Viridiplantae > Streptophyta > Magnoliopsida > Asparagales > Orchidaceae > Phalaenopsis > Phalaenopsis aphrodite. The sequence continues at coordinate 1,923,347 of NEWO01000015.1, forward strand.
GTTATGAAAGATAGAAAAGAGTTTTGGAGTACCTATCATGTGGTCCGTAGCACTAGAATTGATGATCTGTTGTGTGATAGATGAAAGAAGCCAAGTATTGTTGTTTCCTGACTCAACAAGGGCAGTGATAGATGAAGATTTCTTGGATGTTTTCTGAAATTTGATAAACTTGGCATATTCACTTGCAAAGATCGTGAGAGTCTGATTCAGAGAGGCCTCAATAGTAGTGACAATGTGAGCTGACTTTGATTTAGAACCCTTATGGTTCTTTTTGAGCAAATTCTAACATGATTCTCCTCGTGTGATAAGGTCTATGAAAGTATTAACATACTACCTTCTATCCTTGATATTCTGAATTTGGAGTTCCACTTCTGTAATTGTACCAAGATTGAGGTTTATTGGTGCATGTAATTTTCTGACTTGCAAGAGCACTAGGTTTTTGTACGGATGAGGCCTGAGAACTCAGGATTATACACAATACTCTAGTATAGGCTTCCCTTAGAGTAGTACATCCAGGTTCATATAAGATATGTGATTTAACCACCTTCATACTGAGAGTTGAGACTAGCTAGAAAAATCATGAAAGCTAGTTCTCTTTGAGCTCGTTGAATCCGGACATCAGTACTAAAGGACATTAGTTGGTTCACTTCTTCACACGCATGTTTAAAGTGTGTGTGATACATGTTTAGTGACTAATCTTGTTGTTTAACACGATGGAATTCCTTACATCAAATATTCGAGGAATATTTTCTCTCAAAGAATATAAATGTCAATTCCTCCTTTTCATCTTTAACACGGTCACAATGAGTCATATGACCGGATTGATCATGTTCGATAGAATTCCGTATTTGTATCAAAACTGAGCATCCACTCTCATCCACTCAAATAATTCTACTCAGTCTCAGCTCGAGAATTATTAATGAGGTGGTTTTCTTGAGAAATATTCTTTAAATAGAGTTCCATTTAACTTTTCATCCATAATCTTAGCTATAGATGAAACCAAACCTGTCACAAAATGTTTGTGTTCAGCAGCCATAATCGATGTCATTAGGTACTGAAGGATGAACTGCCAAAGCACTTGACACAGATAACTCCCCAACCCACTGTGCAACGATCTGCTCAAACCTCAATCTATACAAGAGGAATTGAGTGGTATGTATGTAAAGGTCTATACAAGAGGTTGAAGTTTATATATGAAGGAAAAGCCATCTTAAATTAATGACGATTTTATTTTTATCCTTAGCACAGTTAATTCAATAAAACTGAGAGGAAAAGCTACAAAATTTTGACAAACTTAGTGATCGGTCTAAAAAAGGCTTGAAGGTTTATCTGATAAAGCACTTTTGTAGCCTTATTTGACTGCCTATGAGAAATTGATTTCTATGGGCTAATTTAACTGGTTGCATACAATACTTATTGTATCGTATCAAATTATTTATTATATAATTGAATTTTTAACTTCGATGTGCTTAAATATTTCTGCTATATATCCTTTTCCTAATTTTTAGAAACTCTGTTTAATGGGATCACCATGTTTTGTTGGAAAGTGATAGAAATTTTTACGATCCTATTTTCTTGCTTTATTATCTAAGGAACTTCTTATGTATATTTTAAAGTAAATGACTAAAGTAGCTATAGTTTTTTTAGGTGTTCCTATTTTGTCAGATTTTTTTTTCAAGTGTTCTATTTTGTTCCCAATTCATCAAAATCCGATCAAATTTTATTCTTCCATCAATTTTTCCATTCTTGGGATGAAAACTTGATGAGAGTTCTTCGTGAGTGCATTCTGAACCTTTTAGGTTAATCCCATTAGTTTTAGCTAGTATTAAGTTCTTAATTGACCCCAAAATATAGAAATGTCCTCGGATGCTTCTCAATCAATTTTCCTTCATGGAAATGTTGAAGTTGATAGTAGTTTTTGATTGTTTTGAGTTTGATGAGCTGATCAACTAAATTTAACATCTGGAAGAATTGAAACTAAAATGGGTTTATTTTCAAAGTCTACGGACCATTTTGGTTATTAACTCCATTTCTTTTGGTTAAAAAATACAGAAGACAATGCTATTGCGGTACTATATCATTAAAATATTGTTTTAATCAATTTTAAACTTTGTCTGTATATTTAGTCTCTACAAGTTTATTACCAAATATTTATTTAATTTTGTGTCCATACGATGTTCTTTAAACTTTCATTAACTTTTCTAGGAAATCCATTTTTCAGCTATTTCTCTTGAGGAATTCATCAGTGGAACTGCTTTCAGATGCTGAGTATTCTAAATTAATATCGGTAAGAGTTTCTGTTCTCTATAATTGGTGATAAATTGATCCTGAATTTCTAAAGATTTTTTCACGTCATGTCACTTGCTTATTCTGAAAATTTTGAATCCCACACTGAAAGTTCAACTCTAGCTGCTCATTTTCACTGCGTTGTCTTGGCAAAGACATCTGCAGGTGAGTTCAGTTATTTCGGAATTGAAGGAACGGTTACAATCACATTCAATGAGGTCTTATAGGTTTCGCTTTCACAAGTAAGAATGTGTTTCTTCATACTTTTAGTTTTACTTTGAAGGGTTTACATGTCTAACAGTCTTTTTTTTGGGATGATTTACATACATATCACTCAATTCTTATGTATTGATATATCTAACACTTAGAACTTGAATTTTTACATACATGCCACCTTCCAAATGAAAAGGTGTATCAATTTTTTAAAGTTAAAATGGTTGTATTTTAATGTGGTATGAAAGATTGGGGTGGTATAAATGTAAAAATTAAAGTTTTGTTGTTAGATATGAAATACATAAGAATTGAGTGGTGTGTATGTAAAAAACTTCCCCTTTTTTTCTAGTCCTAGTGATTGCACATCATTAACCTTTTTTTTTTTTTTGGGAATCATTGATGCAATGATCATGGTAATAAATTTTCCTTGTGATAGTTTGTATGTTTGAGGGATCCTAGTTTGATCGCATTTTTAGTTTAACAATTGCATATGTTCTTGGAATAGCTTACCTTTGAAATTATTAATATTAAATTTCACTTTGTTGTTAACCTGTAAGCTGGAGTCTTCAGTCTAACTGCTCTAACTTTGCTTTTCTTAGCAAGTCAATAGCATGAATTATTATCGTCTGTTAATTTTGTGATATATTAACATGAAGCCTTCTGGTTCTGATGTCATCCTGGAAGGCACTTGGTGCATCCAACGAATGCCCCCTTGGTTCGTTTAAGCCTCTATTATACTTAAATGTGAATTAGAAGATTATTTGAAATCTTTTTAACTGTACTATCTCTAAAGGAAATTTTGGTTTGTTGATGTGTCAACTTTTATGCTATGTTAATAACTTATGTCGTTTAAATTCTTCATTGGGATCTTCAAGTACAGCTAATTTGATGTTAGATTATGCCAAGATTGTTGTCATATAGATGTTGGTTAAATCACCAATAATTCAGTTATTTTGCGAAATTGTTAACATGATGTATTCAGAATCTAATGTCAGTGACTTCCTAGAATTCTCTTGATGCATCCTTGATTCAGATCCACCAAGTGAGATAGTTCTTAACTCCCTTGAATGAATGGGTTAACAAGGGAAGTTTTTTGGCTATATGATATTGAAACACATTATATACACAGAAGAGAGTTCGAGTGCTCACCTTGAGAGAGAGAGAGAGAGAGAGAGAGAGAGTTGGGAGGGGGAGGGTGAGGGGCTTAATTTCTCTCCATCTCTCTCATTGTTTATGTATTCATACGAATCTGTAAAATCATATGGCCTAAAATTGCTCTCTCTCTCTCTCTCTCTCTCTCATTGTATGTGCATATATCTCTCATGTTCTGTGATCTAGGCAAATCTATTATGTTTGCATTTTCATTTATCTTTTTGATAATTCTAAATGGACCATCAGCTCTAGCCTTGAGATTTTCAAATGAACATGCAATAATCATTCTTTTTGTAGTCTAATACATACCAAGTCACCTTCTTTGAAAATTATAGCTTATGTGGATTTATTAGCATGCTTCTGATATTTTGTGTTTTGTTTATCAATTTTCTTTTTTACCTGCTTATTTAGGGCCTTAATATCTCTGACCCTAGCCTCTTTATCTGGGCTAAACTCAGTTGCTGGAAATATTAGTAACTCCAATGATGTAAGAGAATTTCGCTCATATAGATTCTCTGAAGAATTGTGATTTATAGATTGACTAATGGAACGGTTGTAGGCAAAGTTCACTTGAGGAAGAGCTAAAATACACTATTTGATATTCTTTTTCTTAAAATCCCTAAAGAGATTTCCCAAACAACTATTTACAATTTCTACCTATCTATTGGTCTGAGGGTGAGTGTTGAACCTAAAGTTTTGTATCATAATGCCTTTGAAATGTGACTGAGGAATTTCACATCCCTATTTGAAGTAATGATCCTGGGTATAAGATAAAGACGAACTATCTTCTTGAAGTGATGGTCTAAAATGTATCACGTCCATCGTACTGTGGTAAACAACAAAATGTGTTATCTTGGAGAAATGATCTACAACTAACATATCAAAATCCATAATCTGCGGTCCCAGGCAAGCCCAATATAAAATTCATGCTCATTTTCAATCAGGGTACCTCTGGAACAGGTGGGGAGTGTATAGGCTTTGTTTGGGCCAATTTATGAAAAATGCGTTAATTGGCTAAATTAGGCTTCATCAAGAGTCAATTGAGCTCAATCATTTATGATTAATTGATTGATTTTCTTTAATTAAATGTTCACAATTTGGTTAGAAGATCAAAGTTGTCAAGCTGTCCTTGAAGCTCTAATAAGATCAATTGTTGCTAAGTGAACCAATTGGCTATGCAAGGGCTAATTGTGGTCAAGGCATTTATGATTTACCTATTGCGATTTTTCTAAAGCTTCTTGAGTAATCAATTTGAACAATTTAATCAAAATTGATGATATTGGTCTTATATGGACAGATAGGTTAACTTGTGTTTAATTGGGCCAAGTAGTCCAATTGAATATGGCAAAAATCTATTTACCCTTATTAGGTTAGTGGCAATTTCTTAGAACCCATCCAGGGAGTTGGCCACTGGCAATTCATCCAATTATAGAGTCTAAGTTCACATTGATGTAATGTAAATGTGTCCAATTGGGTTAACCTTAGTTTTCGAAGAGGTTTAGCCTATTTCAATTGTCAACAATGATTAGATCATCTACGGTACAGTTGACAAGATTGATAACATAATGATTTTTCATGATGAACTTAAATAACATGCAAATCACAAACTTGATCCTCTGCAGTCGAGCAAATAGATTTTACAAGATCCAAAATTGCAAAATGAAATCAACTAAATACTTTGATGATGGTCTTGTTGATAAAAAATATCAAATTGAAAGGATACTATCATCAAAATGTCTCAAATTCTAATGTAAATTATTTCAGGTTTAAACCCTGATGAAATATGATTTTTTTTTTTAAATAGTGAAATCTAAAAATATTTAAGTAAAGTCTACCACCTAATGCTAAAGCAACAGAATTTCTTTATTGTACATTCCCCGTATGGGACACTTGTGTTGGTAGGATTGTAGATAGACTGCTTCTTAATGCCATATGTTGAATTGCCTTCTTACTAAAAAGGTTCCAACTTTTTCCTCTTGAAATGATTATTAAGCCCTTCATGTATTTGCTTTTGCAGAATATATGAGCAATTCATGTGCATAAATGCTGCTTCATTTCTTGGTATTGAACAGCTGCCACAGTTTCCTCATTTGCAGCAGTTGCTTGGGCTGAGTTCCGCTGGAGCTGTAGAACTTGGTCATATAGTTGATCCTCCTATCATACGGACCGCAACATCCATCCTTCCCCTTGGATGGAGTGGCATTCCTGGCAATAAAAATGCTGAACCGCTTAAAGTTGATATTATTGGCCATGGGCTGCACATGTGTACTTTATTTCAAGCTCATGTAAATGGAAAATGGTATGCAATAATGCTGTTTTCTCTCTCTCTCTCTGTTTTAATTTTCTGGTCTAGAAGATCATGATCTTTTTGCCTCATGCCAGGAGGTCTTTCACTTCGCTCAGCTAAATATAATTCTTTGGCTAATGGTTTGGATTGTGATTAGTTTTGTTAAATATTAATACTAACAATGCTTACTATTAGAGCAAGATTTTATCTTAAGCTAAGCTTAAAAGAAATTCCCTCACACAAACAAAGCTTAGCTGTTGAAAATGACATAAGCAAACAGCATGAGCTTTGGTTAAGTAATTTGTTCCGTGATGATCTATCTTCATTCAGTTGAGTGCATCTTTAGTCTAAATATAAGCTGTAGTAATATGATGGAGAGTTGATGCTATTTTCTACGTTGCTTTACTAGGTGTTCAACGGTGGTTGAGACATTTCCTTCAACTCCTTCGTACTCACCAAACCTCTTTGCACAACCAGATTTGCAGAAGATGCGTATTCTGATTGGGCCTCCACTAAAGAGGCAACCAAAATATCCAGTTGAAGAAATTTTGCCTCTGTTTACTTGTCCATCGGAGTCTATCGAAATTAAACCAGATGAGAAATCAAAACCTTCAAGCAATGAAGGTTTAGCTGGTTTTGTTTTGTACTGTACCAGTGATTTTATTTCTGTACCAAAGCAGGTTCATGTTAGAGTTCGTCGGGTGCGGTTACTTGGTCTTGAGGTATATTTTCCCTTGTTTAAAGTGTAATTATCTGCTTTAAATTTCCTTGGATAGCAAAATTGCTGATATCTGAATACTTTGATGATCTCAGTGTTCCGGGAAAACTTCTTTGTTGAAAGCGGTATCAGATCAAAGTAATAGAAGACATTTTGCACACGTTGAGTGGGTTAATCTGGAGGAAAGTTTTATTGATGGATTATGCTATATCGATTCAGCAGGAGTAAAGTTGAAGGTATTTCTTTGAGCTTATCCGATTGAAGTTAATTTACTTCTGTGCTGTTAAATAAACTTTGGAAGTGTATAACATGCTTTTTATCATATATTCTATTATGGATCAATATTGTAATGTATAAACAAAAAACTAGTGCAAAGTGCAAGGCACTCCAACTAATCCAACTGTATACTTGTAATTAGCTAGGTTGGCAAAACTCTGTCCATAAATTCTTGAAAAATGGATTGGAGAAAATTTTTAGCAAAGGTGTTTTTGGATGTTCTACGGCTGATGGGGAGGATAACAATGACAGCTGATAGCCAAGTGTAAAAATGGGGTTTTTTGCCAGATTAATGAGGGGAATTAACATGGGATCCTATATTTGTTTACTAGCTCGTTCTTGATTTTTTTTTTTTGACTCTAATAGAGATATCACTGCAATAATCGTTTTGATTTAATTGGGGTATTAAAGTCACAACATTTAATATTGATGAATTGAGAATGATTTATATTCATAAAGCTGACTGGAATAGTTGGGATAAGGCCATGGGTAATGATGATTGTAGCTAAAATATACAGTAAATGAAGGAAGATATTTGAAAATCAAATGTTTTAGGGCTATTGTCAGAGAATTCTGTTGTCAAAATATAACTTAGTCATATAGCGTCCAATTGTTTTGGAGTCGCTTTTCAGGAATTTATTCCTTAATAATTCTGCAGGATTTGAGAAAGACTTCCAATAGAATGTGTCATGATTCAACCCAAGATTTGGAATTAGCCAAGACATGAACATACGATCGGACTGTGAGAACGAAATTTTCTATATTTATCTACAATTTAATAGTTGAAAGAGTCACTAATCAAAATAATTTAAAACAATATATTTAAAATTACATCATTTCTAGTTGTCTGTGCTTTTTTATACATTTTATCTAATATTGCTCATTTTTTAAATCTCCTAATTAAACTTGAAATATTAATTTTAAAGCAAAACAATACTAGTGAATACTCATACTTATAAACCACAATAATATAAGAGAAAATGAAACAATATGTATGTCAGTCAAGCTTTTAATAAATCAATAAAATTTTTGATGTTATTCAAAAAACTTTACTATATCAAAAACGTATGAATATCATTATATATATGTGCAACAATCACAAAAGCATCATCTAAAAAATTATGTTAATTAAATCATCAATATCAATATCCTTTTCCATAAACGTGCACGAATATTTTAGAGTTCCTCACTAGTACTATTAAGGGTTGACTTCATCATAGTCAGTCGTGCACATTTAAGTAATCAACCTAAACATATCATTCACGCATTCATAGCATCCAATTCAACATATTATTTAAAGCGTACGTCAGATGCATGAGAGTAAATAATTATAAACATTCATAACAATATGACTGATAAAAAAAATATTTCAATAAGTATAAAATATTTACAAGTATCGTTAACTGCAAAATAATTAAAAATAAACAAGTTATTACTATTGATTAAAAGTTCAAGTACTCACATCGATTAATTTGTGCTTGAATTTGTCTTGACGTCAATTCTTGTAAATTAAAAACCTAAAATAAACATGATATTTAGTCAATTTCTTATTTTAAAAACTATTACATTTTCATTAATTAAACATTAAATTTACTTTTTCTAATACGGCTTACTTTCTATTTAATAACTATATATATATATATATATATATATATATATATATATATATATATATATATATATATATATATATATATATTTGGGGAAAGAGCAACTCGTGGCTCTCACAAAAAGATGGAGGGAAAGAGGATCCCCATCTAAAAATAGAGATGTTCATAGGGATTCCTCTATCGACAATACAACTTCACACCAAAAAATAAAGAAGGAAACTGTGTACCCAAAAATACATGAGAAACAGTATACCAAAAATAAAGTATACATAATAAAGCCGTACACAAAAAAAAAATGACATCAGAAAATCTGAGAAAATAGCTCCAATGATACGGTGAGTTCGTTGAGATGGCATACACATCCAGTTGAGATCCAAAAAAAGTCGTGTTCATCTCTAACCACATGAAGATCCTGCAGAAAACAAAAAAATAGGAAGAGAATGGTTCCTCTAGCACACATTCATCTTTGTAGTCCTGAAAGGAGCATGAAAGAGCCGCTGCAAAGAATTAAACATAAAAACATAGTAGAAAAATAGTTTCACAAGAGGAAGCCTATTTTGCCTAAGGAGCAGGAGCTGGTAAAGCAAGCAAGGCGTAAGAACTAAACAGCAGGTGATAAATAAACCACCACAGAACCAGAAGGTAGAGCTGGGACCACGTAATGGTATAGACGATAATTAGCAGTCAAGGAGCAACCACAACCACTGACCCTAATCATCAGACATCAAGGGCCCATTCCAATCTGAAACAGAAAAAAGCCAGCAGAAAGGGGAAGAGAGGAGAACTGAAAACCCTGAAAAATGCCTATTAGTCCGTCCCAAAAGTTTGGCCAAGCCAAGGCCAAACCAAACCACCAAAATGACATTCTAATAGGAACCATCACGACAGACATAAGGAGCATCAATCTTGTCTCCAACTAACAAAGTGGGTAAAGGAGGTGGGGGAACGGATCCCACCCAACAGTTATTACTAGTGCTATCAAAGATAGCAAGCCAATTCGCGGGTATGTTCCCCTCTCGATAAATGAAACTCCAAATAACAGACATTTGAGATGTTAAAAGTTTAATTCTCTTAATATTATAAAGGATATTTCAGGAGGCATCAGCTCCATTAGCAAGAATGTCAACCAAATTGCGATTATCACTTTCAAAGATAACAAAATGCCAGCTAAGAACTTGAGCTATCATGACAGCCATCAAAATGGCCTGAGCCTCCGCCTCAAGTGGAGTGTCAGAGAAACAGGGAGAGAAAAAGAAGAGAGTATAGTACCCAACATGATTTCTAGCAATGCCCTCACAACCAGCACTATAAGATTTCCAACTCCCATCAATATTAAACTTTATCCACGCCCTGGGAGGTGACCGCCATCTCACCAAAACCAGGAGTTGTGGTATCCTCCCCTCAACCAAAGCCGGGGACCCCTATGAATGAAAATAAGTGATGCCCGAAAAGAAACTATATTTAGCATTACCCATCCTCCAAATTTTATTAACATAAGGAATAATATTAGTAAAAACCATCATGTTCCGAATGGCTTTACCCTCATGTTTAATATCATTACGAGCTATCCATATAAACCAGCATATAATGTAAGGGTACACTTACAGAAAGTGTTTTTGCTTCCGATCCGGATTACAAATGAGAGTGGTAAGAAATAGATTCCGATCCGGATGCACTATACTACCAAACCACAAGCCAACCTTTCTCCAAATAAAAAGAGAGTAAGGACAAGAAAAGAAAATATGCTCAATAGACTCCTCTGCCGAATTACACAAGAGATACCGTGAGGCAAGTCTCAAACCCTTCAACTTTAATATATCATCACAAGGAATAACAGAGTGGTAAATCCGTTAAGCCAGGAAAGACATAAATGGGGTTAACGCCCAATTCCAAACACCCTCTCCCCTAGGGAGTTTGTGAAAATTATGTAAGGCAGAATATAAAGATTTGTTAGTGGAGCAAGTAATAGGAAATTTCAAGGTATGAGTATCTTGCAGTTGAGCCTCAATAGGAATTGAGGAAATAAAGGTAGCTCCCTCCAACCTAAGAAGCCTGAGGAGAAAGGGAAAATCGTAGTGTCCATTCACCCAGGTATCGGAAACCATAAGGTTAGAAAATCTTGTATCCCTCATATCAAGCATGACATGAGATCAACAATCATGCCAAAAAGAAATATTTCCACTCCTTACCTCCCAGTAAATGAGCTCCTTAGCTCAATCGTTGATATGAAGCATTCTCTTCCACATCATGGAATCCCTCAACTGTCAACTAATCAAAGCAGGATGCGTGGAGTGATAATATTTCCCAATCATGAATTTAGCCTACAATGAGTCCCCTTTTTGGAAATTAAACATTGCTTAAAAACATTAATATCAGCAATATGGGGCAATGATTTGAAACTCAATCCACCAGCATAGAGAGGCTTGCAAATATTCTTCCAAGACATCCATCTTCTACCTGAGTAATTCTCCACCCATAAAAACTTATTAAAACATCTTTCAAGGCTCAAGAGAGTGCTCTTCCTAAGTTCAAAAACTTGTAGAGTATATAACGGAAGAGAATGCAAGATTATCCTGAGTAGCGAATTCTACCCCTAAATGAGAGGAAAATTATTTTTCTAATCCCAGGTTTTCTTCCGTACCTTTCACATCACCTCATCAAACTGAATCTGCCTTTTCCTGCCTTTAAGTAAAAAAAAACCCCAAATGTTTAAGTGGAAGGGTAGAAAGAGATAAGTCAATAAAGTTGGTAACGCATTAGAACGATTGACCGTGTTCCCCATGTATAAGTTGCAGGTTCTTAAGGTTTGAGGCTTCTCTCGGGATTTTTGCAAAATTATTCTCTCATGACTCCACTACAATAAATATGGCATCCTCATCGATGGTCATTCTCGAGGCTTCTTTAGTGCGGGACGTGGGATTAAGCAGGGTGACCCCTTATCCCCTACTATTTTCATTTTGATATTTGATTATCTCTTTCGCCTTTTAAATGATCTTTTCAGGCAAAACCATTTCTTACAATATGCTCATAAATCCAATTCGTTGGTAACACATCTGGCTTATGCTGATGACATGATCTTCTAATGCTAGCGAACAAGCGGTGAGGAAAATTCACCGTTTAATGGTTANTATATATATATATATATATATATATATATATATATATATATATATATATATATATATATATATATATATATATATATATATATATATATTTGGGGAAAGAACAACTCGTGGCTCCCTACGTGTTAATATAAATGTACGTACAAAAAGAGGGAGGGAAAGAGGATCCCCATCTAAAAATAGAGATGTTCATTGGGATTCCTCTATCCACAGTACAATTTCACACCAAAAAACAAAGAAGGAAACTGTGTACCAAAAAATACATGAGAAACAGTATACCAAAAATAAAGTATACATAATAAAGCCGTACACAAAAAAAAAATGACACCAGAAAATCTGAGAAAATAACTCCAATGATACGATGAGTTCGTTGAGATGGCATACACATCCAGTTGAGATTCAAAAAAAGTCATGTGCATCTCTAACCACATGAAGATCCTGCAAAAAACAAAAAAATGGGAAGAGAATGGTTCCTCTAGCACACATTCATCTTTGTAGTCCTGAAAAGAGCATGAAAGAGCCGCTGCAGAGAATTAAACATAAAAACATAGCAGAAAAATAGTTTCACAAGAGGAAGTCTCTTTTGCCTAAGGAGCTGGAGCTGGTAAAGCAAGCAAGGCGTAAGAACTAAACAACAGGTGCTAAATAAACCACCACAGAACCAGAAGGTAGAGCTAGGGTCCACGTAATGGTATAGACGATAATGAGCAGTCAAGGAGCAACCACAACCACTGACCCTAATCATCAGACATCAAGGGTCCATTCCATTCTGAAACAGAAAAAAGCCAGCATAAAGGGGAAGAGAGGGGAACTGAAAATCCTGAAAAATGCCTATTAGTCCGTCCTAAAAGTTTGGCCAAGCCAAGGCCAAATCAAACCACCAAAATGACATGCTAATAGGAACCATCACGACGAACGTAAGGAGCATCAATCTTGTCTTCAACTAGCAAAGTGAGTAAAGGAGGTGGGGGAATGGATCCCACCCAACAGTTATTACTAGTGCTGTCAAAGATAGCAAGCCAATTCGCGAGTCTGTTTCCCTCTCGATAAATGAAACTCCAAATAACAGACATTTGAGATGTTAAGAGTTTAATTCTCTTAATATAATAAAAGATATCTCAAGAGGCATCGGCTCCATTAGCAAGAATGTCAACCAAATTGTGATTATCACTTTCAAAGATAACAAAATGCCAGCTAAGAACTTGAGCTATCATGATAGCCGTCAAAATGGCCTGAGCCTCCGCCTCAAGAGGAGTGTCAGAGAAACACGGAGAGAAAAAGAAGAGAGTACAATACCCAGCATGATTTTTAGCAATGCCCCCACAACCAGCACTACAAGATTTCCAACTCCCATCAATATTAAACTTTATCCACACCCTGGGAGGTGACCGCCATCTCACCAAAACCAAGAGTTGCGGTATCCTCCCCTCAACCAAAGCCATGGACCCCGATGAATGAAAATAAGTGATGCCCGAAAAGAAACTATATTTAGCATTACCCATCCTCCAAATTTTATTAACATAAGCAATAATATTAGTAAAAACCATCATGTTCCGAATGGCTTTACCCTCGTGTTTAATATCATTACGAGCTATCCATATAAATCAGCATATAATGTAAGGGTACACTTACAGAAAGTGTTTTTGCTTCTGATCCGGATTACAAATGAGAGTGGTAAGAAATAGATTCTGATCCGGATGCACTATACTACCAAATCACAAGCCAACCTTTCTCAAAATAAAAATAGAATAAGGACAATAAAAGAAAATATGCTCAATAGACTCCTCTGCCGAATTACACAAGAGACATCGTGAGGCAAGTTTCAAACCCTTCAACTTTAATATATCATCACAAGGAATAACAGCGTGATAAATCCGTCAAGCCAGGAAAGACATAAATGGGATTAACACCCAATTCCAAACACCCTCTCCCCCAGGGAGTTTGTGAAAATTATGTAAGGCAGAATATAAAGATTTGTTAGTGGAGCAAGTAATAGGAAATTTCAAGGTATGAGTTGAGCCTTAATAGGAATTGAGGAAATAAAGGTAGCTCCCTCCAACCCAAGAAGCCTGAGGAGAAAGGGAAAATCCCAGTGTCCATTCACCTAGGTATCGGAAACCATAAGGTTAGAAAATCTTGTATCCCTCATATCAAGCATGACATGAGATCAACAATCATGCCAAAAAGAAATATTTCCACTC
>NEWO01000015.1:1938120-1960895 GCA_003013225.1 Phalaenopsis aphrodite
TTCTTTCTTCCTTCTGCGAGATCCATGCCTTCCCCGCATGCTCAACAGCGCACGAGCAAGGTTCGACTCCCTCAACTCGCGAGCTCCTCCTCTTCTCCCGTCATCACCTCCTCCTCCTCTTTCGACTTAGGGCTCCAAGCACACATTGCTCCCTCCTATGTTGACGTTGCAGCTCGACAGAGCTGCAAATCAATTGGCTCTTCTGCCTTCGTCTTCCGACGCCGTTCTCTTCTTCTCACGCCCTCAACTCTCAAATAAGTCGATCTCACCTCTGCCTCCCATAAGTGCGTTCTTTTATAGGTCTAAAGTAACTTCTTACCTTCCTGCTTCCCCTTTGTTCGATTTCTCAACACTTTGTTTCAACTTCCAGACTCGTTGGTTCATCTACCTTCTACTCAAATCTTCGATCCCTCTCGCCTCCCTTCGTTTCCTCTCTCCCCCTAAATGAAACACAATTGTTATAGAATGCGCCTTTGATGTCGGGCTTGGGGAGAAGGCCCGTTGAACCGGCCTCCAGGGGATCTAGTACTGTTGGGCCGATCGACCCTCTTAGAATCTGGAATTTTTGCTCACGCCCGCTTTCCCCGATTCTCGCCTTCCTAGTTAAGGATGGAGTCTGGCTCGTGATTTTGCGACCCCGCTCCCGCTCGATTGCGCTCATCTCCCACTCTCGACTTACTGCTTCCAATAGCGAAACAGTCGCAACCCGCTTTTGCCTTGCGGCAATTCGCGAACCATAGGCGTCAACCGCTCCCGCCTTCCTCTGTTGTGAAGCGAAGCATCCCTTCGCTCCCTCTTCTCCATAAAAGGATCGCACGACACCTTCAATTTTAACAGCACGACCATTTGTGTTCTTCTTCGGTAGTTTCTGCTTCCACGAGACAAAGGAAGTAAAGTGCGAGAAGTAGTTCTTTGCGGTGAAAGAAGAAGAAAGAAGAAGAAGAAGAAGATTGTTCTCCCTTGGCTTCTTCTTGGTGGCTTATGACAAAAGAAAAATTGTGTTTATTTCTCTTGTAAGTTTATCTTCTTCGGTGTATCTCGGTGTAGAGCTTCTTCTGTGTATCTCGGTGTAGAGAGAGATGAAAAGAGAGAAAAAGTGAGAGCAACAAAGTAAGAGACTCCTCTTGTAAGTCGAGACAATCAACTGGTTTAAATTTCCTACGTAGTAAAATCCTCTGCAACTCCGTAGGCGTAGACAATTTGATGAATCACGTAAATCTATATTCTTCTATGTTACTATTTTCTGGTGTGAATTTTCTCGTTCTATTTTTTGCTTCATTGAAGATCGTTCTCCTATTTTATTTATATATATATATATATATATATATATATATATATATATCACAACAACTGATATATATCTCACAATAACTGATATCAGAGCTTTGTTCGGATTTGAGGAAAAATGATGGTTGCAGATGAACTAAAGGTTTTAATGATCGAGAAGTTTGATGACACAGATTTTAGTTATTGAAGAATGCAGATAGAGGACTATTTCTATGAGAGGAAACTTCTTTCATTATTGGGAAAAAACCTGAAATGATGGATGAAGCTGAATGAAATTTTTTAAATCGACAAGTTCTGGGAGTTATTCGATTGATCATATCGAGGTCTGTTGTACACAACGTCGTCAAGGAGATGACGACTGCAGATCTCATGACAATCTTATCAAGTATGTATGAAAAATCATCCGCGAATAACAATGTGTACTTGATGAAAAAGTTATTCAACTTAAAGATGGTGAAAAGTGTTTCTGTTGCTCTTACCTAAATGATTTCAATACTATCACAAATCTCATGACAGTTTTATCAGGTATCTATGAAAAGTCATCGACGAATAACAAGGTATACTTGGTGAAGAAGTTATTCAACTTTAAGATGGCGGAAGATGTTTTTGTTGCTCAACACTTAAATGATTTCAATACTATCACTAATCAATTATCATTTGTTGAAATTGATTTTGATGATGAGATACGTCTGCTGATATTGTTGTCATCGTTGTCAAATAGTTGGGAAGTCATGAAGATGACAGTTAACAGTTCTGCAGACAAATCTAAAATGAAATTTGATGATATTCCTGATTTGATTTTAGCTGAAAATATGCGTAGGAAAAATTCTAGCGAGATCTCAGGCTCGAGTTCGGCACTGAATGTTGATTTCAGAGGGAGATGACAGAACATGAACTCAAATAAAGGGAGATCAAAATCAAAGTCTGGTGAACAGACAACCTGTTGGAATTGTGGTAAGTTTGACAACATAAATAGGAACTGCAGGAATCCTAAGAAGATGAAGAATGATTGTGAAAATGTGGTATCTGAAGAAGTACATGATGCACTATTGTTGGCAGTTCATTATTCTGTTGATGGTGGAAGTGAAGAGGAGAGTGGGTCTGGGATACTCATTCCTATTGTTCCACAGAGAGATGGTGGAGAACCACATATCTATAAAGAAATCTTGCAAGATGAAAGTTCGAGCAAGTGGGAGCTGACAGAACTTTCACTAGGGAAGAAAATATTACACAATAAGTGGATGTACCAGGTGAAGAGTAAGTGTGATGGCAGTAAGAGGTACAAGACTAAACTTGTTGAAAAAGGGCTTTCAGCAAAGACATGATATTACCCATGCAGTAGGAGTTGTAAGCAGAGACAAGAGTAATCGAGGAAATAGCTTGGAGGTGCAAGACTACGTGGACCCTGCTGATATGTTGATTGAGAGTGTTACTCTTAAGAAACTGAATTTGTGCATATCTTCAGTTGGTCTTCTGGAGTGAAAACGAAGGCTTTGAGTTGCAGAAGTGGAGGATTCATTTTTGAAGAAAAGTGCGACACCGCCATTGGAGGAT
Source organism: Phalaenopsis aphrodite (assembly GCA_003013225.1). NCBI lineage: Eukaryota > Viridiplantae > Streptophyta > Magnoliopsida > Asparagales > Orchidaceae > Phalaenopsis > Phalaenopsis aphrodite. The sequence goes on from NEWO01000015.1 coordinate 1,940,962, forward strand.
ATCAGTTTGAGAAAGGAGATGATGTTGTTTGTGTACCGGTCTCTAAGTGGGAGATTTGTTAAGGATGGAGTCTGGTTCGTGACTTTGCGACCCCGCTCTTGCTTGGTCGCGCTCACCTCCTGCTCCCGCTTGTCCGCCCTCTCCTCCCTCTCCCAACTTCTGCCTCCGATCGCGAAACAGTCACGACTCGCTTCCGCCTGACATTGATTCACGAACCGTAGGAGTCAACCACTCCCGCCTGCCTCTGTTGTGAAGCGAAACATCCCTTCGCTCCCTCCTCTTCGCGATAAAAGGATCGCACGACTCCTTCAGTTTTAACAGCACGGCCCTTTGTGTTCTTCTCCTGTAGTTTCTGCTTTCACGGGATAGTAGTTCCTTGCGGTGAAGGAAGAAGGAAGAAAAGAAGAAGATTGTTCTCTCTTGGCTTCTTTTTGGTGGCTTGTGATAGAAGAGAATTTGAGTTTATTTCTCTTATAAGTTTATCTTTTTCGGTGTAGAGCTTCTTCGATGTATCTCGGTGTAAAGAGAGAAGAGGAGAGAGAAGAGGAGAAGTGAGAGCAATGAAGTGAGAGATTTCTCTTGTAATTCGAGACGATCGACTAGTGTAAATTGCACACATAGTAAAATCCTCTACAACTCCGTGGACGTAGGTAATTTGCCGAATCACGTAAATCTGTGTGTTTCGCTGTGTTACTGTTTTCTTGTTCTCGTTCTATTTTTCACTTCATCAAAGATCGTTCTCCTATTTTATTTCTATATATATACCACAACAACTGTTAAATAACTCGCAACATTCCTTTTCTTTCTTAGAATCACGAATTGCTGCTCACTCTCGCTTTTCCCGATTCTCGCCTCCCTTTCCTTTCTTTGAGTCGGTATTTGTTGCTCACGTCTTCCTATCTAGGTCTGATTCCTACTGGGAGTCGTGATTTGCCACCCACTGCTGCCCTTTGTTGTTTCCCACATGATTAGTCTATTTATATACTTGTTTGTTGGAATTAATGTTATGTTTTAGTGTGTTTCTCTTTCAGATTTCTGCATGAAGTCTTTTCTCCTTTGCTAGAGTCGTATCCTACGACAGGTGGTGCTCCGGTTATATTCTGCTCCGATGTGGTGTTATATTCTCTCTGAATCCCTCTCTCCTCTCTTCCCTTATCTCCTTTACCCACCGACCTGCTCCTGAAGCCCACGGTTTACCCTTGCCGACCCTTTCCCTGCCGCACGCTTGTTGTCCCACCTCTCCAGCCGCCCAACCTGCACCATGCCGCCCCCCATACAACCTTCCTAAAGTGCCTCCAGCCCTCCTACCACTTTCCCCCTGTCATGAGCCTACCATGCAGCCCCCAACTATTGCCCCCACCACGCCCTTTTCCTTACCTACGATTGTCGTCTTCTCTTTCCCCTACACTAGTACTCCCAACCACCCCACCCACACCACCATTGCCTTCGTATCTTGTCTTCCGATCCTAGTCGTGGATTGGTGTTTGTTGTTTGAGTTTAGTTTTGAGTTGTATTTGCTTAGTAAAAGTGCTTCCGTTACCACTGGTTTGATTAGTTTCGGTATCATTTGGTATTAGAACTAGACTGACCCTAGTCGTATTCAAGGCTTTCCCTAGCATCCATCATAATCCAAAATTTTCTTTCCTACCACTAAATGCCCTTTCCACTTCCACAAATCTCAAACTCTAATCATGTCGCTTAGGAGATAAATGCATGAACCTACTTAGAAAGATATATAATGAGAGATCTGCCGACTTCAGCGGGATTGTCAGACATTGAGGATGATGCCCCGGAGGGAGTTGCCCTCGATGGTGATAGGGAGAGCCGAAGAGGAGAAAGAGATGAAAATTTCACATTGTGAGGATTTCGGTGATGAAGATGAAAGGCTACGGTGTTTCAGAATCTAATATCTAAGAGGCCTACAGAAGAGACATTAGTTGGAGGACACAGAGACTACATAATCAAGGTGGATCTACCAAAATTTGAGGGATGTATGGATCCTGAAGAATTTATTGATTGACTTTAATTAGTTGAACAAATCTTCGAGTATAAAGATGTGTCAGAAGATAGGATAGTCAAATTAGTTGCTATCAAGTTGAAGAAGAGCGCCTCTTTGTTGGGGGAGAACTTCCAATGACAGGAAAAGAGAAGACATCGACAAGATTATCAAGTGGGAGAAGATGAGAAAGACCATGTAAAATAAATATCTTTCACCTCATTACCGCTAGAACATATTTCTGAAACTCCACAATTTTTAGCGACGAGACCTTTCCATGAAAGGTTCACAACTCAGTTCGACCATTTACAGATGAAATGTGAGTTGACCGAGCAGGAGGAGCAAATGATCGCTCGGTGCCTTGAGGTCTGAAGCCCGCTATTGGCAATGTAATATAGTTGCAGCCGTATTGGTCACTTGAGGATGTTCAGATTTGAGCACTAAAAGTGGAAATACAGCAGAAACAAAGCAAACCACCACCAACAGCTAGGCAGCCACCCACAGTTGGAGATACCAATAGGAGTATGCCTCACGAAGTGGAGAAAACAAGTTCATATAAGGTTAGAAGAGTACCATGCCTACTACAGTCCTCGCCAAAAATACTTTAGGTGCCACGGATTTGGTTACAATGTCTCCAGTTGCCTGACGAGCTGAGTCGTGTCTTTTCACCGAGCAGGGTGTCATGGAGGAGGTTAGCGATGAGGAGAAAGCGAAATAAGGTGAGGTGTGTAACCTGCCACAATAAGGAGAGACACTTATGGTTCAACGGATTTTATAGGTTGAGGATATGGTGAATCCGTAGTGGTTTCGTCGCAATATATTCTGCACTCGCTGCACGGTGAACGGTAAGGTATGCAGTTTCATCATCAATAAGGGGAACAGTTAGAATGTGGCATCTACGCAGATGTCTCATGACTTAGAGGCACTCTTAGTCATATTCTCTGTTGTAGTTGAAGAAGAATAATAGAGTTGTCATCAATCGAAGATGTCTAGTGATGTTTTCAATTGGGAGCTAGCTACATGATCGGGTGTGGTGCGATGTGGTTCCTATGAATGCTTGTCACATTTTATTAGGGAGACCGTGGCAGTTTAACCGGAGGTTTCAGCACGACAACACATATTCCTTCACCAAGGATGTGAAGCACATCATCCTACTTCCTTCGACAGAGGTCGAGACCACAAAAGTCCTTGTCAGCAGAGCAACATTGGTGATATTAGTTTTGATGACGACTCAGTTTTGGTGACGACGGGGGATGATATGATTGAGACATCAGTGCCAAACACGGGATGTGAACTATAGATGACACTTCATATCACGGTTGACATCTTTACCATCATGGCCGCCACTATGCGGTGGGAGTCAGACTACCTTATCCTCAGATCGATTTGATCCGATTGTGGATTACTTCAGGAGTATAGGCGAGACACAAACAGTTCAGTTCAGTGGTGGGACCCAGGAGAGCGGATCAATATGGGGGTATGCTCGCAAGTGGAGAAAGCTTTTTCGATGCTTTGGGAGACGGTGCAATCGAGAGTAGGATTCAAGTGCTGCTAAGATTGAAGACGAGGAGCTAGAAGCTTCGACGAATGAGGTCGAAGCTCCCCGACCCCGGGAGATAAACGTGGGGCTTAGGAAAAAGGCCTACTGAACCGGCCTCTGGGGGGTACTGTTGAACCGATAGGCCCTCTTAGAATTGGGAATTTCCGCTCACATTCGCCTTCCCCGATTCTCGCCTTCCTTTCTTGGCCTGATTTCTGCCTACTTAGAGTCGGGATCTGCCTACTGGGAGTTGGGATTTTCCGCCCACTACTTCCCTTTTCTATTTTCCATCTACGTGGAGTCTCTTTATATATTTGTTTGTTGGAATTAGGGTTATGTTTTAATGTGTTTCTCTTACAGCTTTCTGCATGAAGTGTTTCTCCCTTTGTTAGGGTTGTATCTGACGATAGGTGGTGCATCAGTTGTATCCTACTCTGAGATGGTGTTGTGTATCCTCTCTGAATCCCTGCCTTCTTTCTTCCCTTGCCTCCTTTACCCATCGGCCTGCTCCTACAGATTGCTGCCCCTTACCCTGTCGCATGCGTGCTATCCCACCTCTCCGGCTGCCCTCCATGTATCCTTCCTGAAGTGCCTCCAGCCCTCTTACCACTTTCCTCTGCTGTCGTGACCCTACCCTGCAGCCCCCAGCTGCTGCCTCCACTTCCTTTTTCTTCCCTACGATTTTTGTCCGCCCTTTCCTCTACCTCTACTAACTCCCAAACACCTCACGGACACCACCACTGCCCTCAAATTTTCTCTTCCGGCCCTAGCCGGGGATTAGTGTTTGTTGTTATTTGAGTTCAGTTTTGAGCACTATTTGTGACTCTAATCATTTACCGAGTAAAATTTGCTTCAGTTAACGCTGGTTTGATTAGTTTCAGTATCAACCTTGTATCAAAAGATGACCGGCCATAAAAAATGCAATACTTCCTCAGCTGTCAACAAACGTATATCATATATTTAGCTTTGAATTTGTTTCCTTTGATTCGTTTCCTAGCCAAGATTTTTGACTGGATCTTTATATTTTAGGTTAGAAATATTTCAACCTTACATGCATTAAGCTGTAGAGATAATGGTTTTGGGTTCTTGTTTTGCGTAACTACCCTTATAAGAGAAACATAAGTATCGAATAGTCCCCTTACTGTTTAAATGAGGTCATTTTAGTCCTGGAGTCTATAAAATTGTCAAATTGGTCCAGATATTTTTTAAATGTTGAAATGGTACTCTGTAGGAACTATTTCAGTCCATATTTAAAGAATGTGGGAACTAAATTGGTACACTTAGAGATTATGAGAAATTATCTTCTCCAAAGAGTCACTGTACTATTTTGATATTTTTTCAGAAAAAAATATAAAGATTTTTAGGATTATTGTCTTTCATACATCTCCCAAATCCCTTTTTATTTACTTTTGGAATTTTACTTCATTACTTCAATACCATATGTTTTCCGTTTCTGTACAGGAACTGCACTCAGCGGCCAGAAAGCTGCGAGAAGAATTGCACCAAGGCATGCATGATCTCAGCAAGAAAATTGACTTGGTTGTGCTAGTGCATAACCTGTCTCAGCCAATACCACGATGCCATCAATCAAGCAATTCTTCAGCACAGCCGGCCCTCTCTTCTCTTCTGAATGAGGTCAAAACTTTGGGCACCCCTTGGGTTTTGGCCATCACAAACCGATTCTCCGTCAGCACACGTGAGCAGAAGATGCTGGTCAAATCTGCAATGGAGGCATATGAAGCACCGCCCGCCATGGCTGAAGTCGTCAACTCGTGCCCTTATGTCATGCCAGTTGTATCTAGTTCGGCTCCGTCTGTGAAAACGATAGAGAGCAACTTTACGAGGAGATTGAATGCTCTGAAGATGATCCTGGCTCCAATCAATCTTTTTCGAATACCATTTCAGAGGAAAGACATAATCTTTCCTGTTGAAGGGGTTGCTGCATTCCGAGGACTGGTGCATCATGTTCTTCGTAGCCACGAGGAGACGGCCTTTCAAGTAAGAGTCTTGAATCCCAAAATAATCTATTTGCACATCATTCATCATGCTTTCTTTAAATATAAGATGTTTTTGCTTGCATCCTACGGTCAATTGTCAGCATTTTCTTACACTTTAAACTTTTAGATTTAAGTATATATTTATAACACTTCGGGACTGTTTGGTAATGGATTTCATATATTCTATAAATCCATATTTGCTAAATCTCCCAAAACCATGATTTTGTAAATCCAGAATTTAAACAAAAACTAAGAAGAAGCCAAGAAGAAATTGAATTTATTAAATTCTGATTTTACAAGTTGTTTTTCTTATCTGGCAAGATTTAAATTACATCTAACTTAAATATGTTACCAGACAGCCTAATATATAAAACACACAAAAAATGCTACTCGCATCCATCTCCATTAGCAACATTACTCATCCAAATTTTGTAATCTTGGTGTTTTTGATGTAATTTAGAGATTAAAAATGATGTAAATATGAGGAGATTTATGTCTTGGATATGTAAATACTTGAAAATTGAATGGTAAGTATGTAATTTCCCGTTTTTTTAATTTTTGTTGTCAAAATGATGCTTCTATGTTCAGGAACTTGCGAATGAGAGACTGTCGCTGGAGCTGGCGAGGGAAAGAAAGATGGCAGTTGAAGCAGCAGCAGCAGCAGTTTCTCAGGAAAAGGGGAGCTCGATCACAGCAGCAGCAGTCGGTGCATCTCTGGGTGCCGGCCTTGGCCTCATAATGGCTGTGGTCATGGGAGCAGCCTCCGCCTTGAGGAAGCCCTAACACCTCTTTACCTATTTTTTTATTGGAAAAAAAATGATAATTTTGTTGCTGGATTAGATGAGATTCCGGCTTATTTCTTTTGCTTTTTTTTTTAAATTTTTTTTTTATATGTTTGTGTGCATATTCTTCTTGTACATGCATGTTTTTTATTAGGTTGATCTACCATACAACTCTTATATATATATATTTACATATTTAACTTATAAAATTTGAATTTTTATAATGAAATCAAACATGTCACTAAGATTATTTTTCTTAGAAGTTAAAATATGTGTTTACTTGATGTGTTTTTATGTGATTATAATGTTGAATGATTATACAAGCAAATATCAATTTTTTTCTTTTTTAAATATGTAAATGTATGTAGATCTCCTTTTTTTATTATTATGTTTATGAACTCCTTGAGAAAATACTATGAAATGAGAATTTTTTTTTTATATAAACTAAATTATTATTTTAAAAGGTGTGCAAAAGATAAGTTGTGTCAACAAATTATTTGCTCGCTATTTCATGTACCTGTTTGGTACTTTTTTTTTTTGCGCTTAAAAAAAGCTTTTTTATTTGTGAGAAAAAAAATTTATGATCAGTTAAAATATAAAAAAAATATAAAAATCTGTTATTTTTTTGCAGACGGAAAATATATATAATTTTCATAACAATTTAAGAAAAAAATGCTGATCAAAATAAGTTTATAGTTGCATTTATAAAAAATGTACACTTTAAAAAGCAAGTCGTTAGGAATATTTCGGCATGCAAATTTAGATTGCAAAATTCTCGATTATCTTATTTCAGCTTTGCTCAAGTCTCTATTCAAGAAAAAATTATTGTGTGAGATGTTTGACTTAGACCTTCAAAAATTTAGAGTGGTTCCATTTTAACAATAAAAAATTAAAAAAAATGTATTTCAGTGATCTAGATTAGGCTAAGCTCTCCTATTTTGAGTCGAGATTATAAATAAGAGACTTTTACATATATGCTACCCAGTTCCTATGTATTTACATATCTTATACATAAACTTATGCATTTATAATACCCAAATCATTTATCACATAAAAAATACCTTTTTTAAGGTTTAAAAAAGTAAAATACACTGATTCGTAGATAAATAAGGTGGATATATAAATATAAATTGAAGTTTATGTATTAGATATGTAAATACATGAGAATTGAGTGGTATGTCTGTAAATCTTACTATTAATAGTATATTAGAGTAAAATAAACAGAATACAGGTAGGCAATATCTTAAACGAGCTTTTACTAAGAACTGGTCCCATAATATAAATTTCAATAAAGAAAAGGGACTTCTAGAATAACATATACGTCACGATGGTCAAACCCGGGCTCGTTGATTTTTTCGGTCAAAGCACTGCAAAGTCAGCAAGCTCGCCCGATTGAGATGCGATGGCAGTTGTGATTATCTCTAGCTGGTATGTTTTTTTCTTAATTTACATATATAACACTCAATATTATGCATTTACATACCTAAAACCAATTTTTATGTACCTGTTCACTTATTTAATCATTAAAAAAACTTTAATTTGATCAAGTTATACCCATTATTTTAAATGATATGACTAAAAATTTAATTTTGATATGAATAATCTAGAGTCAAAATTTATTAAATAAGATTGATATATAAAAGAGTTACTTAAATATAAAATATGTTTAATTTTTGAATTATAGTAGATATTTATCCTATTTTTATTATAAATTTTCTACTTTATTAGACAAACAATTTTTATTCATATAAGCAAATATTTATATAATATGCCAATTAAATATTTTAAAAATTAAACAACCATAAATCTAAGTAGGCTTTTTGCTAAAAGGAGAAGTCTAACGGCAAAGATGATTGGTTTTATAGCGAAGGGTTTCGCCATCTCGTCCTCAATAAATCCCCACCACCTCTCCCCTCACAACCCATCAATCAAACCTTTCTTCTCAAAATTTAAACTTTCTTCCGCAAACCCCAAATCCAATCCGACATTCCTCACTGAACACAGAAAGAACAGAGTTTCCACCATCATGTCCATTACTTCAACAGATCACGCAGCGGATAGCTACGAAATACCTCAGATTCTGAAGCCAAGAAGCGTAGTTAAGAAGGTTTTGGCCAGAGAGCAGCCGGAGGGAGAAGGAGCTACAGTGAGGAGAAGTATCGGAAGGTGATTCATTGCTTCCCCTGTTCTTGTCTTCTTCGTCTTTCTTTTCTGGTTTGTTTACGGTTTCGGGCTGATATGAATCTGGGTTTTAATGGCGGTGCTTCACTCAGGCCGGAGCATCAAAGTCTGGATCCTTTTCTAATGCTGGATTATGCAACTGGTCTGTTTCTTCTCTTTCTCCTGCTCCTTTAATTTCTCCGCTTATTCTGATTTCTGAAATTTAGCTCTGGTTCTGTGAACAGTTGCTCCTCCTGCTCGTTTTCCTTTTCATCCTCACAGAGGTGAGGAAAAATTCTTTCTTTATTTCTTTCTGCTACTGATTTCAATCTGAGAAAGTTAGTATCAATTGAAAAATCATTTTTTTTTCTTACTGTTTTTGATCTTCTGCGCGCAGGAATCGAAACTGTGACGTATGGGTTGGAGGTAAAATTCACATTTTTCTCTTCCAAACAAGCGATCAAAATGTTCAAAAAAAAAATTGGGCTTTCAAAAGGACCAAAAAAATAATTACATATAAAATGGACATAAATCTATAAAATTTCATTTTCTTAATAAATTCTATCACAATCACTAAATCTGAGGGCTACTGAAATTCAGGGAGAAATCAGCCATGAAGATTTTGACGGCCGCAAGGGAGTAATCAGGCCCGGCGATGTACAGGTTTGTTCTATAATCATTTGAAAAAAAAAAAAAAACAGAAAGCTTGCTCTGAATTTATTTCTGACATTTTTAATCTTTTTTCTTCAGTGGATGACTGCCGGAAGAGGAATCGTTCACGCCGGAAAGCCCATCGGCGACACAGCTAACAAGAATTTCCAGCTCTGGATCAATCTCTCCTCCAAAGACAAAATGTAAGGAGTTTAAATCATCAATACAAATGATAAGAAAGTTTAGAAATCGCAGAAGATCCAAAAAAAAAAAAAAATTTTGGTTGCTGGCAGGGTTGAGCCAAGCTATCAAGAACTTCAAAGCGAGAACATAAAAAGAGTCCAAATCAATGGCGTCAACGTCCGCATAATAGCAGGGGAAGCATTCGGCGTGCGCTCTCCTATCCACACCCGAACTCCGACCATGTACCTCGACATTACCATGAATCCCGGAGCTCTGCTCCACCAACACATCCCTGAAGACTGGAACGCTTTCTTCTACGTCATGGACGGCGAGGGAGTGTTCGGCGACGAGGGCTCCTCCCCTGTTGCCGGCCACCATAATCTGGTTCTGAGCAAAGGGGATGGTGTGAGGGTGTGGAACAGATCGGAGGGGAAGCTGAGGTTTCTGCTGATTGCGGGGCAGCCGTTGGATGAACCGGTGGTTAAGTATGGACCGTTCGTGATGAACACGCGTGAAGAGATACAGCAGGCGTTTGTGGATTATCAGCTCTGTAAGAATGGGTTTGAGAAGGCGAAGCAGTTGAAGTTTCAGGATTAGAAGGAAGATGATGGATGAGTGATGAGGATAAGGGCTTGCTTCTATATAAATTATGTTTCAGTAAAGTATCTCACAAAAACATAATTTCTATTTGTTTCCTATAGAAAGAGAATGCATGGCAGGAGAGTTTTTTTTGAAATATATATATATATATATATATATATATATATATATATATATATATATATATATATATATATATATATATATATATATATATATATATATATATATATTATCAATTATCAATTATATGAATATTTCTTTTTAAAATTTGTATTTGCCTTTTTATTATAAGATATTACTAGCATGCATGTTTTTTGTACCTAAAGAGGGCATTTTATACATATTAAGGAGCACCTTTATTATGCATATTATGGTAGTCTTCTTAAAGTTTTTGAAAATGATGTTCTTGAGATGAGAATATGAGAATGACCCAATATATTATGTGTCTATACTCCCCTTGCCAATTTGACTAATGACTATTTTGTTTCTTTCAATGATTGATGGAGCTTTATTTAGTACATAAAGTTCTTAATTTGTATCTTTTATGTTCCAATTTTTCAAACATAAAATTTATCCATCTTGTTCTTCACAACATCCACATTAGGATCTAAAATATTTTAATAGATTGTAAAGAGAATATTGACGAGTGAAACAAATAAAATCATAAATTCAACAAAAAGGATACAAATTAGCACAAAAATAATCCTTTAAGCTTTAAAAGAAGTGTATGAAGATGCTACACTTCACACAAAGCTATATATATGTTTTCACACAGACACGCTATTTTATCTATTACTGATTAAGAGAGAATGACATCATTTTATGAAAATAATGGGTGAATGAAAAGAAGAAGACAACATCAACTCTATTTTTACTCTTTTTCTTTCTTAATTATAGACAGAAAAAAGATCTTCTTTATCTACGACCAAAAAAATTTTCTCTTGATGGACCTATAACCAAAATTATCATCCTTTTCTTAGAAAATAAAGACTTGAAAGATCGATTACTCAACATAGGGCTAACTTCCAACAAACAATTGCTTAGATTTGAGTTCCTTCACCTTGAATGTTGTCATTTGACCGTTACCTCTCAAGTATATTGTTTACAATCTTGAAGTAAACTAAAATTAGTCTCTTAGAATATTAAGAAATTTGCTTGAGAATTCCAACATAATGTATATTTTACTTTGTCTTTTTCATGTCAACTTTTCCAACCATCTCAAATCCTTCGCCTAAGACTAGTCTAATTAGCATATCTTTTTAAACTCATCAAAATTCCTCTAATTAAGTTAGATATTTAATAAAAGTCAAAGTTTAACCTTGCTCTCTCAGCCTATGTTGCAGGATCATGATATCTAATCCAACAACTCTTACAATGGCATGCCCATCACAAATTTCTCTAATTCAGCTGTAATGGTAAACAAACCTCCCCAATGATTTGCCCCACTCAATAGCTCCTAAAAAAATTATCAACTATCATCTCTTCAATGCTCAACAAACATGATGGCATGCACACATATGACTTTCCAAAGTCAAACATCCATATGAGTTTCACAAATTGTTTTACCTAAACTTTTAGCTTTTATGACTACTTGACAATTTTTCAAGATGTCACTCAAATAATATAACAGTTAGCCTGAATTTGTCCTTGGCTACTTCATTAGTTCGATCTCCCAATGACCTTTGCCATTATTGTTGTTCAATTTTCTAAAGGCAAGTTCATCAGACTCAATCTAATTGGCCTAAGAAGTATGTCCCAAAAAAGTGCTAACATCATACCTCCATTAATAAATGCCATCCTATCTAACCACTCTATAGGTGGAAAAAGCCCGCCATATGTAGTAACTCATCATATCTATAATTAATCACTATCATGCATTACAAAACATTTGACGAACCCGGTAATCCTTTGACCCCTACATTATCAACAAAATGGCGCATAATCTCCTCCTAGTTTAAACACGTCTAATACTTTCTATCTTAAATTTGCATTAGAAGAACAAACAATTATTGCATCTACAGATTAGAAAGAGTAGTCCAATACCTTCATATCGCATAGCCACAACACACACGACATGGCAAGCAATTTATTACCACATNATTGCATAGCCACAACACACACGACATGGCAAGCAATTTATTACCACATTAACGCCATGTAGTCTATCCAAAGTGCTTATAAACAATTTCTTTTATCCTCTAGAAAAAAAGAATTTTTTATACTTTTGAGTTCATGAAGATATGAAATCTCATATAAGAAAGAAAGGTGAAACTCTCTCTCTCTCCTCACTCTTTCCTTGTCCCACTTTTTCTCTTAAATAAGTGGTTGGATAAAGTGGACCATGGACACAGGCTACAGAACAAAACAACATACCTCTTAGTTATATATGTTCTCTTCTTCTCATTACATCTTCTTCGATTCATATAAACTTCTTCACAAAAAGCATGCCAGATCTTCTTTCAAGACCCACAAATAACATTCTTATAAATTATATCTAGGTATCTACATGTTTGCTTCACAGGACCCAACTTCTTCTCTTATGCTGAGAATATCTTAAGTTAGAGGTGCACTTTCTGTTCCTCCTAACTCCACACAAAATGATAATTTATCAGTACCAAGATGTAAATTAAACCTTCATTTCTTGCTCTTTTTTTAGAGCTCTAGTGATTCCCTTCAAAGCAAACTTAAAATAAAAAAAAACATTAAAATTTCCAATGCATCTTAACAACGGATCACTTTTGATCCAAACACGAGTTTTACCATTTTAATTCTTCCGGATCAAAAAGCTTTTCATAAAATTTTAGGGTCTGTTTGGGCAGCTTATAAGTGCGGGCGACGTTTTCAAAACACCGCCCTACCGTTTGGTTCGCGCGTTTCGCCAGCTTATCTGAAACTGTGTTTGGATTTTTACACTAAACGCAGATCGCGGGTCGACCCCTGCGGCCTCAGAATAAGCAGTTTATCTTGAAACGCACAAGCTGACCCAAACGGACCCTTAAACTTACAAATTAAAATCTCTTATGGTACATTTGTAAATTCTATTTTAAAGTAACAATTAAAAAATATATATCAAAATTTAAATTTGATGGAGATAATTAAAAGTCTAAGATAATAAAGTTGATATGATGTCATTATATGTAAATAGTAGCTGGCACGTGTTATGGCTCTTACTGTCTAAAAATAGAAAAATTTAAATTGGTTCACGCGTGCGTCATGTCATGCATCACGCCTTTCGTCACATCTAGTTTAAATATTTGACCGTATAAAATTTATTTCTCATTGCCAAACTTATTGACTACTGACTCAATTTCTCCTTTAATTTCACTAAACATTCTCTAATTTTTCTAAGTTTAATGAGTTAAAATGATTAATATATAGTTGAACAAAGTCCAAATTATATTATTTTGGGGTATTTACTTACATACCACTCCATTCTTATGTATTTACATATCCAGCTACTAAAAATTACATTTTTATATTTGTACCTCTCATATCTTTCGTATCATATAAAAATATCACTATTTTTTACTTTTTAAGTGAAGACATACGCCTTTTCATGCAAATGTAAGGTGTTTTGTAAAAATTGAAGGTTGGATGTTAGATATGTAAATACATAGGATTAGAGTGGTATATATGTAAATCTTCCTAAGACTTTGATTACAGGAAATTCAGAAACGAAACTAACCAATCTTTTCTAGATGGTTAACTTCAACCATATGTGTCTTCTGATCTTATAGCCCAAATCCACAAAAAACGAAAGCTAAAATAAATAAATAAATAAACATTTAATATCACACAAAAATAGCTTGGGAAGTAAGAGTAATAAAAAAAAAGTATTTGCATTATTATTTTTTCATTATATATATATATATATATATATATATATATATATATATATATCCCATAATTAGAATGTGTATCAAATATTTACTCTTATACTTTAATCACTTCTTTCTTGTTATCATTAAGCAATTAGTGTGAAATCCCTTGGTTGGTCGAACTCAAGCCAATCGACTAGCCAGTTACCGTCATAGCTGAATTCAAATTGTATTAAAGATTTGGTAAAAAAAAATTAGACGATCAACTGGAGTATCCATTGTATTAAGGGTCGTTCCCTCTTTTCTATAATTATACAAATGCATCTCTATATATAGGAGACATATGAATAAAGGACCCCTCTCGACTTCTCTAGGGAGAATTCTTTAACTACTATACTCTCTTTTTTCCTCCTCCTCCCGTCTCTAACTCTCTATTCACAAAGAACTGTCAGAATTTAACAGATATCCTCCGCTTGCTTTATATAAGAAAACACCTAAAATTTCTTATTTACAAATCAGCCTCTCTTCATCCATTTTTCAAATTTTCATTCAAATATCACAATGCATGTTAAAACCTTAACCCATTTTTTTTTCATTTTTATCAAATTCTCAGTAATTTGATTATGACATGCGTAAATATATCGGTTTGATAGTTCAAAAAAAATCATCTAATTGATTAATTTATAAATATCAATATTTCAAATGTTCCGTGTAATTACTCCTATTTTTTTATTATTGTGTTATTGCGATGCAATCTCTCCCTCTTTTTATGATTAAATTTAGATAAAACTACAACAATATTAATTTAAAATTGTTTGAACATTGCCGATGATAAAATAAAATAAAATAAAAATTACAAGAATTTTATTGACCCTATGAAAATTATTTAAACATTGATTTTTTTTTAAATACTTAATTGTTTAAATATTAATAAAAGCGACATTTTTATGACTTTTTGGCTTAAAAATGCCGCCTTTGCAATTCTAACCCAATTAAAAAATAATAATTATATATCTATGAGTTGAATATAGAAGTAAAGTCCCACCCCCATGATGATGCGCTCAATAAGGAGTTCCTCCCTCTCCTCCATAAATTCTCACCAATTCCTCTTCCCCAACCAATCACGAAGGCCTTCATTCTCAGATCTTACCCTCCTCCTCAATCCCCTTCTTCTTCCTCCTCTTCCAATTTCTCCAATTCCCAACCCCAAAACCAGCTCCTTCCTCACAAAACAGAGCAAGAAAACCTTTTCTGCAGTCATGTCGAGCTCTTCGATCAACCCCACATCCGATCTCCATGAAAACCCTCAGATTCTGAAACCAAGAACTGTAATCAAGAAGGTTTTAGCTAAAGAGCAGGCAGAGGGTGTGGGAGCTACAGTTCGAAGGAGTATCGGAAGGTAATTGCTTCTCCTATTTTTCAATCATCTCATTCATTCTTCTATAGTTTCATTGGGGTTTTATGGTGGCGTTTCTCTCACCAGGCCGGAGCTTAGGAATTTCGATCCATTCTTACTTCTGGATTTTGCCTCTTGTAAGTCTCTTTTCTTCCTTCCTCC
Organism: Phalaenopsis aphrodite; assembly: GCA_003013225.1. Taxonomy (NCBI): domain Eukaryota; kingdom Viridiplantae; phylum Streptophyta; class Magnoliopsida; order Asparagales; family Orchidaceae; genus Phalaenopsis; species Phalaenopsis aphrodite. The sequence continues at coordinate 1,956,250 of NEWO01000015.1, forward strand.
TCTTTTTAACTTAGTATCTATTTCTGCTAATTTCTGTCCCAATCTGTGAACAGTTTCTCCTCCTGCCGGTTTCCCGGATCATCCTCATAGAGGATTCGAGACTGTAACTTACGTCTTAGAGGTAATACACATTTCTGTCATCCAGACAAGAAATCAAATGTTACCGAGCTTCACTTTTTTTTAATGAAGAAATTAGAAGATCTGCTATCGCGTATTCTTGCCAAATGCGCAGAAATTCTTAGAATTGATTTAACCTAATGATATTGCCGGAATGTTTGCTGCGACACAGGGAAATCTCGCTCACGAAGATTTTGCCGGCCATAAGGGGATTATCGGACCCGGCGATCTCCAGGTTTGTTCTGTAAACATTCTACAAGCTGATAAACTAAAAGAAAATTCAAATAAAGTTATATGATTTATTGATTAATTATTCATTTTTTTTCTTCTGCAGTGGATGACTGCTGGAAGAGGAATCCTCCACTCGGAAATGCCGGTCGGCAATACCGTCAACAAGGGGCTCCAGCTCTGGATCAATCTCTCCTCCAAAGAGAAGATGTAAGCAATAAATAAATGATCTTTATTCATCTTATGAGTTATTTGATTATTTCTTTGCTGAAAATTAAATGGCTTTCAGGATAGAACCAAAGTACCAGGAGCTCCAAAGCAAGGACATAAACAGAGTCACCAAAAATGGCGTCGACGTCCGCATAATAGCAGGGGAAGCATTCGGCGTGCGGTCTCCCATCTACACCCGAACTCCGACCATGTATCTGGACTTCACCATGAATCCCGGAGCTCAGCTCCACCAACTCATCCCTGAAGGTTGGAACGCATTCGCCTACATCATACAGGGCGAGGGTGTCTTCGGCGACGAAAGCTCCTCCCCTGTTTCGAGCCACCACACTCTGGTTTTAAGCAATGGGGATGGGGTGAGGGTGTGGAACAAATCCGGGGGGGAGTTGAGGTTCATGCTCATTGCAGGGCAGCCGTTGAATGAGCCGGTGGTTCAATACGGCCCGTTCGTCATGAATACGCGCGAAGAGATAGAGCAGGCATTTCAGGATTATCAGCTTTGTAAGAATGGGTTTGAGAAGGCCAGATATTGGAAGACGAAAGCTTAGAAGAGTCATGGCGATGAAGAATTGAAAGGGATTTGTTGGTTTGGGGAAGATCAGTTTCAAGCTTATTATTGTTATTGAAAAAATGTATGTTTGTGATATTTTGTTTGCTTTTTGCTAGTTTTGTTTAACTTAGATATGAATCTTGATAGATTTTGACTGAGATTGCTTTATACATACAACAACTATAACAAAAGCCGTATCCCACTAAGCGGGGTCGGCTGCATGGATCCTTGTTTTTTCATTGTGTCCTATTGAATATCATACTTTCATTTAATTCTAATAAATTAGATTTATTTTTATATACCATATCAAAGTATTTATTGGTCAACCTCTACCTTTCTTAACATGAGTAAAATCTAATTTTTTTTTTCTCTCATGAATGGTTCATGAAATGATTAGCATTTTATGTGACTAAGCCATCTTAGGTGAATCTAATCTTTTTTGTCACTGGAGTTACTCCAACACTTTTACATGTAATTGTTTCACATTTTATCTTTAAGTGTAAATCCACTCATCCACCAGAGTATTCTCATCTCAGCGACACTTAATTTTATGCATCGCTTTTATAGCAAAAATTTTTCTGTGTGGACTCCTGACGTAGCCTACGTGCGGCGCAGGGTATTCCTGAGTTATTTTGAGGTTATTTTTGGGTTATTTTCAATAATCCCAAAATAACTCAGAAATAACCGGCGGTCTTTCTTTTTGGGTTATTTCTGGGTTTATCCCGAAATAACCCAGAAATAACCTGAAAATAACCCATGAATAACATGCACCGCACGTAGAGGTTCGTTAGGTGTCCGAACAGATGCATTCTGGGTTATTTTGGGTTACATCCGGACAGATGCCTTTTATAGTCTTATGCCTCGCTTTTATAGGCCAACATGCTAGGCCATAAAGCATTGTAGGTCTCGCTGCCTTCTTCTAAAATTTTCCTTCTATGCTTACACATCATTTTTCTATCACGCAATAGACCAGATGCATTCGTCCGCTTGCACCATCCAACTTAAATTCTATTAATAACATCCCCATCTATATCACTATTACTTTGAACAATAGACCCGAAACATCTAAAACGTTCACACCTTTTAGAGATTTGATCACTCATAGTTACAACTATTATTATAGTTACTACTACTAATTATATTCCACGTATTTAGTTTTAGACTCCAAAGTAGAACTCCATAATTCAAGTTTTTCATGAACATTTTCTCTAGTCTTATCCACAAGAAGGATATGATGAGCAAAAAGCATACACCAAGGTACATACTCCTATAAATGTCCAATAAAAGCATCCATAACTAAAACAAAAAAGATATGAGCTTAAAGCCGATCCCTCATACAATCCAATTAAAATCAGAAAATATTTGGTAAATCCTTCTCTTCGAACACACGTAACGACTCTAGTATACATATCTTAGACTATTAGAGACTTGGAAGTGTAAAAGTCATTGAAAAGTAGTTGGCATAAATTTATGATGAAAGACAATGACTCACAAAGGATGATGGCTACTTTTGAGAATTGGATGTTTGAAGGCGAACATCAGTGAAGATGAGGGTCAAGATGAACATTAGTATTGTGGGACAATAATCAATAACAATAAGAAATGAACATCGATTAAGGAGCATCAATCAATTAATATCAGTTGGCTACAAAAGGTAGTAGTTGGCATCAAATTGTAGAGATTAATCAGAAACCAACAATTAGCTGGCATTGATTTATTACAAATGTCAAGCAACACTGTTCGATGAATGAGTGATAGATCCATCAACAATTAGGTGGCCTTCTATACACAAATATCTCCATGAACGTCTAATTCTTCTAGTTCTAAATATGAAAAAAATAAGGTTTGAGAATTGTTTATTATGATTTAGGGTTTAAAATAAGATTTGATAATTGTTTATAGATTTTGAGTGACGTAGTTTGATCTTTATTTTGAATTAATTACTAATCGGAAGGTGATTTGAAGATCCCACCCTCGAGTCAAACGGATTGGCCGGTCTAAACCTAAGTCGAGCCGACAATTTTTGTGGTTTAATGTTGTTGTGATGATTTCCAAAGACATTTTTTTTTTCTTTAGCACTCAATATTGGAGCAAAATTGATGATATAATCACTCATAACAAAACTTTTATTGATAGATCACATTTTGCCATCACCAAATCACAATGGTTATCAAGCACAATCATAGAATGGATTTGTTCATTATAATGAGACAAACCGGCGTCAATTATGGTTTGCCGATATGATTTAAGTGCAAGCCACAATAATTCTGATAAAGAAGAAAATAGATTTAAAATAAACAAAATAATCTTAGAACTCCATTTCTGTAGAGAAAAGTTCTATTTTGTGAGGGAAATTTAGTGCTACAAACAACTCATCATTTCATTAACCAACTATTACTGGTGGGAGCATATCATTGATGTTCTGGGCTGACTAAAGGCAACGAGATCTTACAGTGGTGTTCAGATTATGCAAAAGCAGAGCTGCAAACAAATCAAGCTGAGCTGAATAAGAGATTGTTCAAACCCGAAATGGTTTGAAAATACTCCAGATCTTGTAAATTGTAAGTGGCAAACATATTCACAGCACTCCAACATTGCTATTTATGAATCTAACACTCATTCTCATCCATTTTTTAAAAAACTCTCAGTCAAACATAAAAGTTCATGATAAATATTTTTCATTTTATAAATATCATAATTAATGAGTTCATAATTATCACAAGTTTTAATGACTTGCATTTTAAGAGTTTAAAGAAATTCCCCATTATATTTTGAAAATTGAAACTCCCTTAAAACTGTTGAAAATTGAAAATTGAAACTCCCTTAAAGTAATGCTATATGTGTCCATTTAATTATGCATGTGACAGTCCCGTTTCAGTTGGGGGGAGAGGAAATGAAGAATTGGGGAAGATGAAGTGAAGGGTCGGACAGTCGAACTGAAAAGATAAGAAGCGAGAAGTCCGGAAGAGGAAGCGAACAGTAGAGAAACCGAAGAGGGCAATTCGCTCTATAAATCAATTGTGAGACGGGAGCTCGGACGTGCAGCCAAAAAGTAGAGGAAGAAAGGAAGGAGAAAAAATTTGTCGAAGTAGATGCTGCCGGGTTCTTTGCGTGCAAAGGTAGGCATCGAAGCCACGGAAGGAAGCAACAAACTCAGCTGTTCGGGTCAATCCGAGCCCTAGCCGATCAAAATCGAGAGGGAAGGAGAAAGAGGTGACGTGCGGCTTACCTACTAACATTTCCTCGAGCTTACAGAAAGATAAGGCCTGGAGCGGCTCTGCAGATTGTCGCCAGCAGCAAGCGAGAGGAAGATGAAGATCTCGGGTGTAATGTTGAATTGAGCAGTAGGAAGGATCCTTGTGCTTGAAGAAGAAAAGGAGAGGAAGTGTGTGCGCTTGGAGTTTGATTGCAGGAGTTCTGTGGAGCTTCGAACAGTACTGTGCGAAGGCGAAGCGAGGAAGAAACAATTGGGGCTTTGCATGGGTTAAACCGAAGGTAAGGCTTTATAAACTTTAATTTATGA
>NEWO01000015.1:1962232-1977864 GCA_003013225.1 Phalaenopsis aphrodite
CATAATAATAATAAAATAATATGATAGATCAAAAGGTCAAATTGAGGCAAATTGATTTTTAATAATAAAATTAACATATAAAAAATTAATAAAAATAATTATGTACTTACTTTAGATTTCTTATTGAAGATAAGCGAAGAGAACGATTAGAATCATCAATAATCGAGGTGAGTACTCATGTTATTATACTATGGTGATTTTTTATTTCTTCTAGACCAAATGCATTTATCGGTACTATCATTAGTTATATTAAAATTACTACAAAATCATGGTTTTGAATTCTATTAAATTTTTGTTCATATTGCAGAAATGATGTGTGCACATCATTATTGAATGAATTGTTTACTATGTGAGTGAGAAATGAAAATTCTTTATTAAAAATTGAATTATATTTGATGTATGTATCTGTATGATTAACTATCGTGGAGTCATCCCTTAACGTTACCAGTGGAGAACAACAAGGCGTTCGTCCATGTATATAAAAAAAAATATTGATATTGATGTCTTAATTGACATAATTTTTAGACGTTGTTCCTGTGACCTTTGTATAAATATGAAATAATGTTGATATGATATTGATGTAGACTATTTGAATAACATATTAAATGTTTATATTGATTTATAAAGAAGCTTAACTAAATGCATAGTATTTTTTTTTTATAAGTATTCACTTATTTGTATAGTTTATTATCATTTTAAATTAAATTTTCAATCTAATTAAGTTATTAAAAGATGAACGATAGAAATGAAAAGCATTTATAGAAGACGAAAATAATCAGTAACGATGTAAATTTAAATATATTACTTCGATTTAAATTGATTAGTGCATCTTTTATTTGTAAAATGTTATTTATAGAGAATGAATATCGAAATTTTATTTCCCGCCATCTGACAGTTTGTTCAACCCCGGGTCGGTTCGTGAGTGTGCATGGATCCTTCAATTAGTCTATTAACTTGATGCATATGTGCAATACACATTGATATTTGGCTTTAGGAAAGGTGCCTAGCGGTTTTTCTCTCTGCATGCAGAAGTATTTTAACATGTTAAAAAAAAAAGGAATTTTAACATCTAGAGAACAAATGCATAAGTTTGCAAATCTATGTAATAAGTAGAAAAAAAAGTAATTTGACAACAACTACAACAGACTAATTTTTCATGCTAGTGACCATTAAACGTATGCAACAAAACCAAAAACAGTTCAACGTGCAAGAGTTTTACGACTGAATAATACAAAATTAATCAGGGGAAAGAAGTATATACCAGTAAGAAAAAAATAATCTGGCAGCATTCCTTCAATTATCCTCTAAATTATGTTGTGAAAAGCAAGTAAATGAGGCCTTTGAGGTATTCAACTATTTCAGATCCTCCCAGTTTGGAAGTTCCATAAACTCTGTCCACAAATGTTATTGGAACCTACAGAAAATAGAGGAGAAAATCAATCAATAACTTGTTCTGATAAACAATCAGCAATAATAGGCTGACAAGGCCTCCAAATCGGTCTTCCAAAGGTTGCATTATAATGAGCCAAAAGCATTAACTAGTTGAGTAGTCATTGCATTATAATAAGCCAAAAGTATTATCTAGTTCAACGGTTGTTGCATCATCATCATCTTAGTCCCGACTATTTAGTATCAAATTTATGAATCTTAATAATCCAATTGTGTAGCCCACTTGGCTAATTGGTTGGGTGCTTTCTCTTAAACCATAAAATCATGAGTTCAAGGTCTTGAACGTAAGAGGAATTTGCATGAGCTAAAAAAAGATATCCTCATTACCAAATTATCCCTATGAAGGATAAATTATCGGTGGTGCAATGGTTGAAGAAGAAAGTCATTTCACTCAAGTCAACGATTCAAGCCACACTTCACAACTTATTACTTATCATTCTAAAAAAAAAAATTAACTGCTTAGTGATGCATGATGAACTAAACAATGTTATTTTTCTCTTTTTCTTCCTAATTATACCATACTAATTTTATGAAGTGTCTTACTATTGTATCTTCCATCATTTGTTGTATATAACCAAACTATCGTCTCTTTCTCTCCAATCATTTCAACAATCAAAAAACTAAAAATATAAAACAAAACACATACTTCTTCAATATGATAGCCTTTCCTGCTGGCTCGGACAATAATCTCCATCTGAAATACATATCCTTTACTTACGACGGAGCCCAAGACATCTTCAAGAACAGATTTCTTATAAAGCCTGCACAAGATAATCAAATCATGCATCAGGAGCTGAAAGCTCAAAGAGAAACTTGGCCCTTCTAACTAAAAGGACGTACCTAAATGATCCAGTAAGATCTGACACACCAGGCCATAAAAATGTCTGCGCCAATACATTAGCTCCTCTGCTAGTCAATTTGCGCATAAGATTCCAGCCATGAACACCGCCCCCTCTAACATAGCGGGTTCCAGTAACTATACTGGCGCCAGTTTCTGTTTGCTTCCTGCTCATCAAGGGATGGTAAAACATAGAGATATTGGCACCAAGCTATATTTCAACAGTAAATTAGGCAACCACACCCATTTTTCTTTTTAATATTATCCTTGATGTGGTAATGGTGACTACTGAGTTACAGAGAGGAAACATCGGATAAACAAAATCTATCACATGAATTGCACATTTAAGGTAGAGGCATTTACATAGTTGCCGCACAATTCTTATGTATTAACATATCTAACACCAAAATTTAGTTTTTTTTTTTTTAATTTATTAGTTTTTTTACATTTATACCACCCAAAATTTTCATAGCACATTAAAAACAACACTAAAAACTTCAAAAAGTGAAATGCACTTTTTCATGCATTGGTAAGATGGCATTTGTGTAAAAACTAAATTTTAGATGATAGATATGTAAATGTATAAGAATTAGGTGGTATCTACGTAAATCTTCCATTAAGGTATTTCAAGGAAAATTCAAGATTTATTTGCTTTCTCATTTTTGTATGTTAGCACAAACCTAGCAGATGAAAGCCATTTATTTGGCAAATTTCAACATTAGTATATTCATTTGCCACTCTTGCCCAAAAGAAAAACGATGGTACGAAATTTTACTGTAGTATCAATCAGAAGCAAGATGACAAATATAGAATTCGATTTTAGCTATGTTACTGTCAAACTTTGGCCAATTAAGAATATCAACCAAAAAAAGGGGGGGGTGGGATGCAACTAAATCAATAACGTTGGGTCTCATCAGTCCAGTATCAGTCAGCATACTATTTTTATTTACTCTGACAACAAAAAATGCCTGAAAAATACGAATATCAACAAGATGAAGTACACACTAATCATATCAAGCAATGCATTCATGATAAAAACTAGTACAAATATAGAATGCAATAAAAAAGTGTAAATATTGGAGAACGCACAAATACAATATTATGTATATTATTTAAATCACGAGAGCATTTTGACCTCATTTTTGGTGAGGTCTCTTCATCTTCTTAGAGCCTAGGATCTAGCCTTAGGGTTTCCTATCGACTTCCTTAGATGACTAGATTGGGACGCGCACCAACTAGAGATTCAAGCCACTTCTTGACTCCTCGCAATTTCATGTGACCGGTTCGAAATCCTCAACGCTTAGTTGAGTCGATTAAAACCAGTGCGACGAAGCTCGAGTCGAGTACCTGCAGGAGCTAAAACCTTAGGAAATCCATCATGTCGTCCGCGCACACTCACGATTAACACATCGATGCACACAATTATTGAAATTCACGTCTCCTACACTTGTAGGAGGCTTCACGATCGATCACGAGCGATTATTTTAAAGGAATTTGAATTTGACGTGTTTTTTACCTTACCGTCGATGAAGTCGTCCGGACGATCCCGGATGACAAAATGAACCGCGCCGGCACGTCCGGAACGTCGACTATAGTTAGGAAGGACTCCCAGCTCGATACGGTTTTGTGCACAAGCGAGGAGTGCACAAATCAAGGAAATTTAAAAATTATTTACATCTTAGGAGGAGTGTATTTCGCATTATATAGCCAATGGGGGGAGGGGGGTCTCTTTATTACGACTTAAATCCCTCATTTGGGGCGGCCCTTGGTCCATCCTCGATTAGGCTCCTCTCCTGGAGCTCACGGCTCCCCTTGGTTCAGTCTTCGGATTTAGCCCTAGTCGCGCCTTCCCTCTTGTTGGTCCCTTCTCTTCGCGTAACGAGGAGTTGACCTCGCCTCTCTCGACATCCTCTGCCCGAGCTGCGGCTTCCCGAAGTTTCTTTCGCTTCGTCTGGCTGAGCGGGAATCCATTCATGGTTGGTTGACTTTGGCGCTCTTGTTCCCTGAGGCACAAATGTGGCAATCCTCCTCCTTCCCATAGATCATTCCTCTGTAGCCTTGTTGCGGTGTTTTTTCTTTCTGCTGGGACGAGCGTTGGGTTGGCCTCCCCTTAGGGTAGTTTCGTTTCTTTTCTTTCCTCTCTTATGCGTGTATAAAAGGATCGTGGGGGGGTTTGTTGTGAGGTTACGAATTTTGGGAGCTTGCGAGAGACTCTGCTAGAATCGTTTCTTGGCTAGGTGCTCGTGAGCTTGAAGTTTGGGAGTGTTGTGGCTTTGCTTGTAAGCTTGAAGTTTGGGAGTGTTGTAGCTTTCTTTTGTTGATTACAGAAGTCTGAGCAAGGTATGTTTCCTCTCTTCTGCTCTTCTTCCCTGCTCGACACATGCTGGAGACGTTAAAATAGGGGAACGCATGTATAAGGCTTTGTTTTGTCTTAACTGGTATTTCATAATGGCTACAACACTCCCAAACTTTAATCGAATCTTCTTAAGTGATTTCGATCATTTAAGACGTAATTAACTATAGGAGCTTTGCCTCCATAGAAAATTTAAGAACCCAACTCAATATAAACTCTATTTAATCTCTCATATTAAATAGGGGAACTTGTCGGTTTATAAAAAGATTTTGCAAACCAAACGGATATCACAGATTTTTTAGCTTAGGTGGTCAAGTCTGCCAACAAGTTGTATGCACATCCTTCGGAATAGTATACTTCTTGTAGTATCGCGCTCAATCATCTAAACTATCAAATATATGAGGTCCGCTCGGCCAAAATTAAAATATTATTTTCTAAAACTATTATTAAATCAAATTTAAAACAACCATTCCCTTCCGGAAGGATAAACCGGCCGACAGAGCACATACTCTTATGTGCAGGAGAGATAAAACTGTTTTCATAGTCATGATTTGGACTCATCAAATAAAGTTATGTATTCTAGAAACCTCAAAAACAATTGACCCGAAGGGAACAACATTTGGACAGCACCCACCTTTATAGAATTAAAAGAACATGAGGTTTCATTCAATTTGTTTGTTAATAGAGAAAACAAGCATGCGATTGCATAAATAATTTCTGGATCATCAAGCTCAAGTTAGTTTGAACATTCTTCTCCGAAAGGCAACATTGGCCAATAACAACATCATCAAAATTGATTAAAAGCAAATGAATTAGTATGCTATATGTATAGCTTCAGAGAACAGTGGACGAAAGGATGAAACAGGTATAGTATATTCCTTCTAGGGAAGCATAAGCAACAAATTCCAGTCCCAAGTTAGTTGGTAAATTTGCAATTCCAAGGATATAAACACAGCTGGGCACATTTAATTCATTACTTATCAATTTACTTCGCATGTGCATTTCGGGGCTTCCTTTTCATCATTTTTTTCAAACTGGCTACACCTGAAAAACTTGTCCAATTATTTCATCTTTGCAAAATTCCTCATCATTTCACAAAACAAAAGTAGTGTATTACATGTATGTATGTATGTATGTATGTATTATATGTATATGTATGTATGTATTATATGTATATGTATATGTATGTATGTATTATATGTATATGTATGTATGTATGTGTTGTGTGTGTGCACACACATTTACATACATATGATACTTAAATGTGTGATAAAATTATGTTGCAGCTAATTTACTTTTTGTTAGTTGAAGTCAATCAAATGGACATCTATATTAACAATCAAAGTAATTTCATGCCAACAAGGACGTGGTTCGAGTCTTCTGTCTGCATGGTTCTGCCGCCAACTAGCACCACAAAGTAGCGGTTATGATTAGAGCCCTCTGACCAGGAGTTTGATGTCAAATAACACAATTATACTACGGTCGCATCCGCAGCTCGTATGTTTCACAACGGCTTTTTAGTCCTTGAGTTGTGAATCATAAGGGTACGATTGATTGACATAAAGTATTTTATTAGCTAAGGTCAACTTAAATGTCTTAAATGTCTCATTAGACAAACATCCACCTCAGATCTACAAGGATCTCTTAAACGATTCAACCCAAGAATGCTGACAATAATCCTTATGTTAGGTTGGTCGACTACCTCCCCTGACTAAGCAAATCAGGGACCAAGATGACCCGGGATGACAGTACCATGTGATCTTTATCGAGTTTCGAATTCATTCCCCCACCAACCACTCTAAGCTTCAAGTGGTGAATTATACAACTTAAATCTTGTGTCTGCTACTATTTTATATTGAATATTCAATTCTTAATGACTAGCTTTAATCGAAAGTGCTCTCCCGTTATCAGGAGAGATAATTAACCATAAGAACTCGCGCTTATGGGAAACCACGAACCCCATCAAAAAGTCTTCACAAAATGAAGGTGAAATCATTGGGTAGTGTATTCTCTATTATTCAATCTGCCTTATGGGAACTTGCGCTTATGGGAAACCACGAACCCCATCAAAAGTCTTCACAAAATGAGGGTGAAATCATTGGGTAGTGTCTTCTCTATTATTCAATCTGCCTTCCGAAAATTTGACCATCCTAAGTCCCCTTAGACAAACATCCATCTCAGATCAACAAGGATCTCTTTGACGACGCAATCAATAGCTTCTGACATGAATCCTTCTATCATGTTGGGTTAACTACCTTCTTTGACTAAGTAAATTATGGATCACGACGACTCGAGATGACAAAACCATGTGATCTTGATAGAGTTTTGAATTCATTCCCCCACCATCCGCATTAAGGTTCAAGTGGTGAATTCTACAACTTAAATCCTGTGTCTGCTGCTACTTTATATTGAATATTCAATTCTTAATGATTAATCTTAATCAAAAGTGCTCTCTCGTTATCAGGAAAGGTAATTAACCATAGGGGTTTGCGTCTATGAGAAACCTCAAACCCCAGATCAAAAAGTCATCACAAAATAAGGATGAAATCTTTGGGTAGTGTCTTATCTACTATTCAATCTGCCTTCTGAAAATTCGACCATCCCAAGCTCTCTTCTCTCAAAATAAAATTGAAAATAAATGCAAAGTCTCCTGATGGGCAGTCAATAATTTTCGAAGCCTACCTACAATGGGATCACTATTTTGTAGGTGATAGGATAATAATACTTGTATCTCCAGTGAAAAAAAGAAAACCACTAAAGATGTAGTGGGGAGAGTGTGGAGCAACTTTTGGTGATTGTGATTTAAACCAAGGAAAGCGGAGACAAACGTTGTAAGATGTGAAAAGTTAAAAGGTTTTTGATAGATTAAGTGATGGAGAGATTTCATTTTGGTTGTTTTAGATTGTGTAAAATTCATTAAATAAGCATCCATGAAAAAGGTGTTGAAGCATAAATAATATGGCAGATGAGACTGCAATAAATGGAGTAAGTGGTTCCAATTAGGTAGTGATGTTTGTATTCAACCACACCATTTTATTATAGGTTATATAGATAGTTGATGTATGATGCATGGTTAAAAGAAAAAGGTTTAAAGAGTGGTTATTTTATTTCCCCCTCCATCTGATCAAAGTATTTTAATGGGATTATTAAATTGCTTCTCAGTCATGGTATTAAAATGAATGAATTTTTGTGAGAATTTCAATTTGGAAAAAATTAAAAATATCAAACAAAAATGAGCTAGGCCATCAATAACCGATAAATAGTACTTGCAGCCTCAAAAAAACTTACCAGAGAAAGACCTCATACATCAAAATGTATTAATTCTAGCTATCAATATGAGTGAGAAGTAGAAACAAAAAATAAGAGATGATTAATTTTGACCGAGTAAAAAGCTATAACAATTGCAATTAAAGTGGATAAATAAGAAATTTTTGACGTGAGATGGCAAAGGATGTGATTGTTGGGATGAACAGGCGACCCTGTTAAAAGACTGCAATGGAAGTCATGGAAGTTTGTGGTTGATGGCTTGTGTTGGAAAAACGGTACAAGTCACTCAGGTTGCAGCCCTGTAAAATAATTTGGTGGGTGATCGAGTTTTGAATGTAGTACCTATGAGCAAAAAAGGATGTGATAAATTAGGGACATAAAATTGATTTGGAAAAAGCCTACAATTTGGAGTCAATAAAATTTCTCAACCCAGTATTTGAACTTCACCAAGACCATTGTATGGGATTGAAGATGGGAATTGGTCGATGTTGGAGGTTAAATGTTAAGCCACTCTTGAGCCCAGAGCTAATCACAGGGATTCAACCTTGGATGATGCTAGTAGAGCTTGAGGGGTTGAAGTTAGTTTGAGTTGACAATAACAAAGATTAGAACGATGCAACCTGAGATGGTTGAATGGTCATTCTTGTCATTCTTCCCACAAATTTGGCATTTAATGTGGCTGGATTTTAATCTCTCTCGTTCGGGTGAACACAATTCCACCTCATTAGTAGAAAGCAAGTGTGTCACGACCTCTACCTCAAAATGAAGAAGAGGTGGTTCTGGTATACTGAAAGGTGAAGGCAATTTGTGAATATAATAATTAAGCGTTTTCAGCTGGTTCATTAGCAATATTGATATCCTTAATGCATAAGAGATAGTAGATGCATCCAGGCTAATAGGAGTGAGCCTACTTTGTATTGCAGTTTGAAAATTTGAAAGAATAAGGTGGCCACTAAGGATATAAAGAATGATATCTCCTTGATCGATTGAGGCCTCAAAGTTGTCAACAAAAATTTTGATTTCAACAAAATTTTGATTCATGTTATTATCTTTCATAAATACATCGTGGAGTTTATTTTTCAATTGACTAGCTCTAGAATTATTACTAGCTCGAAGTTAATTTTTGATAATTATCCAGATAACAGAGGGGATATCAAAGTGAATTACATAGGGAAACATAAGTATAGTGATGGTGGAGTAAAGAGCTGTTGTAAGGTTCTAATCGTAGGAAGCCATGTTATATAGTGAGGGTTTGGGATGAGAAATCCTTCAGCATTTGTGAGGTGTTTGGTGAGATGAGTTGTGAAACTATGAAGGAAGCCATCAAATACATTAGCATTGAAGATTTTGAGGAAATGAGACCTCTAAATAAGATGATGATCATTGGATAGTTAGGTGCTGACTATATGTTCAAATGTGACAAGAAGAACTTTAAAGGATGGAATGGTGGTTGTGTTCGTTATGATGGAATTTAGATCTTCATTTAGTGAGCCAGAGGAATATTTCTCCATTGGAAGGTATAGTGAAGATGAAAAGAGATAAAAATGTTTTTAGGCAAAATCTCTCATATGATAACGAATCAATGAAGTAATTTAAACTCGAGAAAAGCAGTAAAACAAAAAAATTGCAGTGAAGCATATGATAAAAGAAAAAAAAGAGTTAAAAGAACAGGAAGAATCGCCTTCAGTAATTCTTACTATATTACAGCAGCATAGTGTAAAAAAAACTAATGGAAAATAGAGAAAAATCATAAAAGAATATGGTTGTTAGGATTTAATGATTATGATTCTTCGGGGATTTAATATTATGCAGCTGAGATGTATTATTAGTCTTATTCATGCTCCATGTTTCTGCCCCAGCTTCTTTCCTAACTATTATTACCACAATTTAATGATCATGATTCTTCGGGGATTTAATATTATGCAGCTGAGATGTCTTGTTAGTTTTATTGCATGCTCCTTGTTTCTGCCCCAGCTTCTTGCGTTGCAACCATTATTACCACCCGCTCCATTTACTCCCTCAGAAATCCACATCAACAGCTGATTGGCTTAAACATGCCCTCCCACTCCTTCATCACCACCATTCTCTTGCTTCACTCCATTCATTTTCCTCAAAGGCTCCACCTTAGCCTCGGCCTCCTTGTAAAGCATTCAATAAAGGAACAAAAATCTTAAGAACATTAATCTCCATGCAGAAAATATTAAATCTGACAGGTTCCTTGGTAGATGCAGCAAGTGATACTAAGGGGTTAAAAAGGTGGATTTAAACCATATGTCAATACATTGGAAATGAAACTTTAGCAAATATAAAGAGGCAATTTAGACCTTCGCCATGGTGGAATAGGAGGTGGTCCAATGAACGATTTGTGGAAGGTGGGTGTACGATGAGAGCAAGAACAGTTAGTTGTGAAGAGATGAGCTGTTTCTGATAAGATGATGGCGGCACGAAAAAGGTAGAACATTCAGTGTAGGAAAAGAGAAGGGAGTGGAGGAAAATAGAGGGAATGAGGGAGACTGCATTTCTAGCTAAAATTTTAACTCAGATCAACGGTTGCTCAAAGATTAGCACAAATATTTTGCTCGACTCAGTCTTTCTCAATGTTCAAGCCAATTTCGAGTTGAGCCTAGATCGAATCAAATAGGCTCAAAATATTTGGTAAAATTAAGATACATGTGTGTGTGTGAGCGCGAATGGATACTATAAATTTGTATCTATGCCTGTTAAATTTTATTAAATTTTATGAGAAGAAAAATAAATGATTTCCAGTCAATTTGATTCAAAATTGAATTGACTCGTAATTTTGTTGCTTCCAACCAGCTTGAAATTAAGTTGTTATTCAGGCCAAGTTGACTCAATCAAATCAGTTAAATCCATGAATTGATTTTAAATCAACTTAGATATGTTCAAGCCAATTTCAAACCAGAATTGGATTCGGCTAAAAACAAGGTCATTCTCACCCCTATTTGCATTGTGGAAGATGGAGGAGATGAAAGAGTGGTATATCTGTTTGGTTTTAAAGAATTTAGTGGCGGATATGTAAAATGAAATTCAATTCCACGTAGATACCAAAAAATAAAAAAAAAATGCGTCAGTCAAATTTTTTTATGACCAACTCTTCAAAAGAAAAAAAAAATATGAGGAAAGGAAGCTTGCCAACAAAATCATTAACAAAGGTGTTTATACCTATCAAAATTTAAAAGGGGACTATGTATTGAAATGTCTCAAGGGTCATATTAAACGTAGAAAGTGCCATAATATTGAAACTCACCTGATGAAACTAGGTAAATATTTTGGCTGCAAAAAAGAGTAGAAAAAAGAAGAATGATGAGAAAGACACAAAAAAAACTTTATTATAGCCATAAGACATTGAGCAGCATTCTTACATGATGGGACAGATCTGCATCCATGATTATAACAAAATCTCCAGTTGCATGCTTCAGCCCATGACAATAGGCAGTTCCTGTATGCCTTTCTAGGTCAAGAACTGAAATCTTTTTTATTTGAAAATAGCTGGAAAAAGTATGGCCAGCACATACCTAGACCAAGCTTCTCTGGTCTTGCTCTTAATAGCTTAGAATCATCAAATCATTCAACAAAGTGAATGACGCCAATATAATCAGTCAGATAATTAAATCACCAGATTAAATCAATTTAAAAATACAATCTTTTAAAATAGAAGTGAATAATGGCCTTACAATGCGCTCTTTGCCATATAGTTGCTGCAGTTGTTTTACAATGTCTTGAGTACCATCAGGACTGCCATCATCAACAATTATGACTTCAAAATTGAATTCCCTGTAAAATCAAACATGCAATGCTTAAAAGACTTCTAGAAATTATAAGTTCTATGTCATAAGTGCATTTTAGCTGGAAAATTTTAGGCAATTGTTTACCTTTCAAATTTCAAAAAATATGATGCATTAAAGATAAGTAGGAATAAACACTAACATGAAGAAAAATATGCTTTAGAGAAATTAAAAGTAGAATGGCATGGTATCATCTAGAGAATCCCAAGCTTAGATAATAAGTGAAAAGCTAATTTAGTAGAGTTTCATCTTTAAACTAGTATAACTAATTTTAGTACATACAAGTCTCACAAAGAGTTTCAATCACCCAAATCCTCATAGAACTTTCATAACAGAAAGTAAACAAGAATAATGGTCCTCTTTCATGGGCTTGTTCCGCAATCTTAAGCAAGATATTATATTTCATTTCCCTGCATTTTATTGCTTTAGGTGTTTGTTTTGAAGCAAAAACAATACAAAGTCAGATAATTGAATGTATTAGGGTCTGTTTGGGGCAGTTGCAACTTATTAATAAGCTGTTGATCCAAATAAGTTGTTGATCAGCAGCTGCTCCGGATAAGTTGCTTGGTTGTTTGGTTTGTACTATTAGAAAATAGTTGTTTTGCAGTTGTTTCTAAGAAAATGATCATTGTGCCCTTATGTCGTAATGTTGTTTCCAACAGAACTGTCATGGCAATATATTTAATACTTGAGAAGCAAAAAATCACTTCAAAACAATATAAAAAATAAGATAAATTCTCACCTAACAGTGAGTATCAAGATTATTTGAAGTCGTGATTGTGACGCAACTCTTTCAGTGTTGGATATTTGTGCATTCACGTGTGTTTCATCAATCATTCTAGAACAATTTTTTCAGACTAGTTAAAGCTGTGATTGTCACGTAACTCATTTTGACGTCTGATTATAATGTGTTAAAAAGAATTATTTTAAAGAATAGCATATACCGCGAGTCATTTGCTAGATTTGTTGAAGTCGTCTATAATGTTGGATCCTCAGGCTTAATTATCTTTGTTGACAAACTAACAAGAGCTTTCAAACCCACTGAGAAATACTTGTTAATTGTTTCTGATGAATGTTGGAATCGCTTCATTGCTTCTCTCATTGATTCATTTTGTGATAAAATATAGAAGGTTATTGCTAACACCTCTCTTATTATCATTCTTCAGAAGCCGTGGAGTAAATGATGGCTATGTAGTTCATCAAGCAGATCCAAAAATAAGGGTTTTGTCATACATAACATGTTACTGAACCTTGTGAGGTGTCCTGGTAGCAGCTCACCAACCTATTTATCACCAATATAAGTCAATGTCATGCGAGGAGTTCAATCGATGTAGGAATTGCAGTATTCGTCCAACAAAGCCATAACTACCGCAATTTTCTTTCGAAGGCTCAGTCACTGTGAATCCATCCTAGAGAAGTTTATTGTTCAGGTAATAAGTGTGAATCAGACAACGTTAAAAAGAACATCTAAAAATTGAAGACGGATTATAATGAGCAGAAATAAGTACAGAGCAACATTTTGATTGTTCATGCTAGAAAAGAAAACATCGAAATCAAATAACCCATGAAACAAACGGAAAAAAAAAACCAATAAACAATAACTCCACAAAATCAATTGCCCATAAAAAAAAGTAAATAGTCGACCCAAAGTTTGGGGGAGGGATCTTCATAAATATTTGTCTNTGTTGGAATCGCTTCATTGCTTCTCTCATTGATTCATTTTGTGATAAAATATAGAAGGTTATTGCTAACACCTCTCTTATTATCATTCTTCAGAACTCGTGGAGTAAATGATGGTTATGTAGTTCATCAAGAAGATCCAAAAATATGGGTTTTGTCATACAGAACATGTTACTGAACCTTGTGAGGTGTCCTGGTAGCAGCTCACCAACCCATTTATCACCAATATAAGTCGATGTCATGCAGGGAGTTCAATCGACGTAGGAATTGCATTATTTGTACCACAAAGCCATAACTGCCGTAATTCTCTTTGGAAGGCTCAGTCACTATGAATCCATCCTAGAGAAGTGTATTGTTCAGGTAATAAGTGTGAATCAGACAACATTAAAAAGAACATCTAAAAATTGAAGACGGATTATAATGAGCAGAAATAAGTACAGAGCAACATTTTGATTGTTCATGCTAGAAAAGAAAACATCCAAATCAAATAACCCATGAAACAAACGGAAAAAACAAAGCCAATAAACAATAACTCCACAAAATCAATTGCCCATAAAAAAAAGTAAATAGTCGACCCAAAGTTTGGGGGAGGGATCTTCATAAATATTTGTCTGCGGGTAGGATTCTCCAGCAACTTCAAGGAGTTCAGATAAAACGACTTATCTGACGTAACTTCCGGATATGTTTCCAAAACTCGAAGAAAGTCGTTTATGGAGGTGTCATGTGAAGTACCAGCCTAAATTGTGCATGCTTCTACCAACTTTGTTATTGTGTTTTTGACGAAAGCAACTCCTTTTTTTTCTTATCTCCACTCTAAGCCATTTTGACTGGCATGTGGACTCCAGTTCCCTCTATTTTAGGTTGGGGCCTTCACTTGACACACTTACATGCTCGGTCTCCAAGTCCTCTGATATGTTTGCAAACTCATGCTCACTTGGGGTGAACGCATGTGTGCCCGTCGCAACAACCCCACTGAACACACGGTTCAACTTCTCCTCCATGTCCGACTTAATGCCACTTAATTTGAATTTCTTAGCGGCTGACACTGTCTGCAACATACGGAAAAGTTTATTACTTAAAATAGATTAGAGAAATATAGAATGGAAAAACAAGTCTTTGGAGGGTTTGGTTATTACCTCTAGTTTCTCAGTCAACTAATCCTCCCAAGCATTAATAGTTCGTTTGATTGGATCCCAACCCAAGCCCGTGGATCCTCATTTTAGTTACTTTCATAACTTTCTGTTCTTTTTCAACTAATCTCACTTGTTCTTAAATTTTAACATATCGTAGTCCCTTCCATAACTTTCTGTCTTCGCAATATTTTGCCACCATTCTTTGTTAAAGTAGATGGTAGGTCTAGTTCCAAGCTTGATCTTCTTAAGACAAAGGTTGCAAAATATGATTGTGGTTTCCTATTTCACATTGCTGATGAAACAACTTCTTCGGTTTTAACCATTACGTTACTAAATAGAGAAAAGGAAAAACATTAATATTTCAGATCAATCAAAGAAGAGATACTACCACAAACCCCAACACTCACACACACAACCACAGCCCCAACATAGCCACCAATCACGGCACCCACAACCAACACACACACTCACAGTCAGCACACACACCCAAGGCCAACCACACACACCCACATCCAACACCAACACCCACAGATACCAAGTATAGCACCCACAGCCACCACACACAGTCACAGCCACCACACACAAACACACCCAAGGCCAACCACACACCCACTACCACCACCAACACCCACAGCCACCAAACACAGCACCCACAACCACCACACACTCATAGCCAGCACACACACACACAAGGCCAACCACACACACAATCACAGCCAGCACAAACACACCCAAGACCACAGCATACATGCACCCAAGACCATCCGACACACACGCACCCAACGCCACAACACACACCCACTAAGCACAGCACCCACAACCACCATCCCGCACCACACACACGCACACACACCATAGCCAGCATACACACCCAAGACCAACCACAACACTCATAGCCACCAACCCCACAACACACCCATAGCCAGTACCCACAGACCTAAGGCCAACCACACACACCCACAACCACCAAGCATAACTCTCACACACACTCATAGCCAGCACGCACACAATCATGACCACAACACACACCCCCAAGGCCAACCCCACACACACACCCAACGCCAGCACACACACACACAAGGCCACCAAACACACACCCAAGGCCA
>NEWO01000015.1:1981096-1995628 GCA_003013225.1 Phalaenopsis aphrodite
ATTAAATTTCATAAAGCAAAATAATGAAAATTTAATACTTTAATACTTAAATTTTATCTAAAATAATAAATAATTTTTATACCATGTTAGCTTTTCAAATTTTATAAAAGTCGACATCAAAAGAAATCAAATAACAATTTAATTGTCATTGTTGAAGGTAATTGTACTTTTAATCTATAGTAATAACTTATTTCTTCTCAAGTATTTTGCATTTAAAGACACTTGGACATACTTTATTCTGATTGAGATATGTTTTTTCTTTATTGGTCATATTGTTATAAATATTGTAGCTACTTACTCTCATGCATTTGGTGTATATTTATTAATATGTTGAATTAAATACGAAGAATATCCGAATGATATGTTTATGTTGATTGTTTGTATGTGCATGACTGACTATAATGGAGTAGTCCCTTAATGGTTTTAATGGGAGAATATTAAGGTACTCATGCACGTATATGCAAAAGAATATTGATATTGATATGTCTTAATTGACACATTTTTTAAGACAATATTTCTCTGAGAGTTGTACTGATATAAAATGATATTGATATACTTTTAATATAGAAAGATTCTTTGGATAGCATCAAATATTTTTTTTATTTATTAAAAATTTGGCTACATGCATATTACTTTTCTCTTGTATCAATGTTGTTTATGAGTAAAAGTATTCAATAGTTCGGTTAGCTCAAAGTTGTTTTAAATGAATTTTTCAGATTAATTAAGTGATTAATGATGAGCATTAAAAGAGATAATATTTACAAAAGACTTTAACAACCAGTAACGAGGTAATTTTAAATATATTGTTTTAATCTAATTTAATTAGTGGTTCTTTCATCTATTAAATTGTAGATGAATGAAGTAAACTTAATCTCTACCGTTTGTCCGTCTGTTCTCGTCTTGATTAATTATAAGCCTTGGGTCGGGTGGTGACACACAAGTCAAGCTCGGGCACACTTATTCAAGCAAGTTGAGCTTAACTCAAGTTTTATTCAAGTTTAAGCCTATCACCATCACGCAAGCTAAGGTCAAGGTAAGCCTTGAACCAAAGCTTCACACGTTTACACCCCCAATGCTACCACCCTAACCCTTACCATGTTGATCATCCTTCATCTTGTAGATTGTCGCCACTCTGGCCCTCATTATCCTCACTATGATGACAATTGCCACCCAATCCTTGCCACATTGATCACCGTCGCCTGATCAATCATTGTTTAAGAACCTTCTCATGATATATCGAAAATTAGAAATTTTTTTAATTTTATTTGTTTTTAAATAAACCATTGATCAAAAATTTTTTTGATGACAGCATGAACAATGAATTTTACGCTCAATTAAAAAAAATGTCTTGCATTAGCTTTTATAAGTATTTAAAACACAATGCATTCATTTTACTCAACATTTTACAAGCTCAATTAAAAAAAATGTCTTGCATTAGCTTTTATAAGTATTTAAAACACGATGCATTCATTTTACTCAACATTTTACAAATGCATTAAGTCAAAATTTTTGCAACCGTAAAACCCCTAAATGATAATAAAAATTCAAGAATAGAATTTATATTTTTTTTAACATTTATATCCTCACAATCATTTCATGATGTACAAATATATCCACATAAAAAAGCAAAGTATCAAGCTCATCAAGATGCAAAAAAGTGGTACAAATATTATAAGACATTTTTAACCAAATAAAAATGTGGTGAAAGGTCTAATTTTTCTGAGCGGACTCCTGCCGTAGCTATACGTGCCGCTGTATTTATTTATGGGTTATTTATGGGTTAGTTCGGGATTATTGAAAATAACCCAGAAATAACCTGAAAATAACTCAGGAATAACATGCACGGCACGTAGAGCTCCGTCAGGAGTCCGGACAGAAAATATGCTCGGTGAAAGAGAACTAAAAGTAGAAAGTGTTGATTTTTGGAACGTGAATATAATTACAACCTATGAGATGCAGTCTTTTAAATTATGATGGATTTTTGTCTAGTTGGCTTCTCATTAGGTTGCATAGATAGTTGGCATAAATTAATTATATAGAAAAGTATTTAATTGAGTATTATCCTAATTTATAAGTTGTAATAAAAGCTAATTTTGTAACTTGTAGCTAGTGATAAATTCAATTGGTTTGGAAGATTTCATTGACGAATTAGTTGAAACAACTAGTTTCAGAACTATAAAAAATAAAAATAAAAATAAATAAATAAACCTGAACTTACCAAAATTAAGCTAAACTAAATTGAACAATACTATGGTTTGACCAATTAGATTCTGTTTTGGGCCAAAAAAAAAAACAATATCTCAATCTACATATTGATCATACCATTTATCAGACAACTTTTTCAACAATAAACCAAAATATAACATACCAGTAAACAAACACAAATAAAGGGAAACAAAACATTACGTTGCAAACAAAATTTATGAATAAAAATATAAACTTAAAATGTAAATATTAATTATGAGCAATACAAATAGTAGAAAAGTCATATGTTTGGTAGAATTTTAGAAGGTTTCAATGAATGCTTCTAAAGCATAAAAAATAATAAACAAGTTAATAAGTATTAATTATAAATGCTTCATATTATATTATAATGTATTAGTTGCAACTCTTTCGTTGTATTAAATTTTGGACTAAAAGGATTTTAAAAAAATGAAAAATCTCAAGATCCAATGAATTGAGATTCTAATGTATCTCACTATATAGGAAATAATAATATTTGGGATTCTTTAGTAACTCTCATGTATGATAAATAACCAAACCAATAGGATAATAAAAAATCAAGTTATGTTTTATCAATTTTATAAAAATAAAAGCCAATACAAATCAAAAATCAAAAAAGTCAAAAACTCCAAACAATGATCAAATCAATGTTTTATAAATCAAACCAAATCAACCAAAAAAGATCAAATTGATTATGAGAAATCTTTATAATATGTCTTAACCGATGTTCAATTACCCTCTCCCATAATTTTAAATAATGACATATCAACTTAATATCTCTATAATTTGCACACTCTTGTGCATCCCCTTTATTCTTAAAAATGGGGACCAAAATACTCTTCCTCCACTCCTCGGGGATATTTTTAGTTTTTAAATAAAATCAAAGAGTTTAGTAATCCAAGAAACTCCTAAATCTCCTAAATATTTTCATACTTCAATTGGAACATCATCAGGTCCTACAGACTTTTCACCCTTAGCTTTTTTTAAAGCATCTTCAACTTCTTTTCTACTAATGTGACGATAAAAATGAAATATTTTAATAATTATTATTGATATTAAGATTACTAAGATCGATCGTATTTTTCAAAACTTCATTAAAAAATTTCTCAAAATAACTCACTCACATATTTTGAATATCATTTTCTGATTTTCATTTTTTATACACTTTACTTGATTTAAATCTTTATTTTTCTCATTTCTTTGTTTGGCTAATTTATACATATATTTTTAACCCTCCTTAGTATCTAATTTATTATAAAGATCACTAAAAGCGGATTTTTTAGTATCACAAAATGTTCTCTTAAATTTTGTTTGATATTTTTCTCAGTTCTCTAAGTTTTTACATTTAAACTAATTTTTATAACATAACTTCTTATATTTTATCTTTTCTTGCACATTATTATTTCACCACCAACAATTTTTATTTATAAAAACTTCTTCTTTTGATTCTCCAAGTACAATTTTTGTCACTTGTTTAATAGTGTTTGTTCTCACATAGAATTTATTTCTTCATGAACATCCTAAATTTTGAAATCTTAAATTTTACTTATAAAAATAATTTTATTTGTCTTTTAGATACCCCATCTAATTCTACGACGATGATTTCTAGTGTTCTTTATTTTACAACTCTTCAACTTAAAATCTAGAACTAATAATCGACGTTGAGTACTTAAATTCTCACTTGTAATGACCTTACAATCTTTAGACGATCTCTGCTCACAATCTTTAGACAATCTCTGGTCATAAGAAAATAATCAATTTGTATTTTATTAGATCTCATATAAGTAATAATATGTTTATCTTTTTTCTTAAATAAAGTATTAGCAATAACAAAATCATACGCCAAAGCAAAATCAAATATAGCTCAACCTTCTTCATTAATCACTCTGAAACCATAGCAGCCATGAATATTTCTAAAATCATCTACCAATTGTCGGCGTTCAAAAGGGGGGGTTACGTTTGGGGGTCGTCCGTAAGAAGCTGTCGGCCGCCGGAATCGAAATCCCGTCGCCCGCTTCGGAAGGACTTTTTAATTTACATATATATATATAATTTTAGAAAAATACGAAATCAAACTGATTTCATATTTTCCATAGTTTAAATGAAAGAGCACTCAACCTCAAATCCTGTATCTACCCGAGGGATAAACACAAGACTTGAGGGTGAGGCTCGATCAAATAAACTAAGAAAGATATGACATCCGTTTGGGTCTGCGAAACCATTTTATTTGCCGACAAGTTCCCCTATTTAATACAAAGAATTAAATAGGGTTTATTTTAAGCTGGGTTCGGAAAAGCTCCCTATAAGGGCAAGCCCCTATAGTTAATTACATCTTAAATGACCGAGGTCACCTAAGAAAACTCTCGATAAAAATCAAGGAATAATGTCTTCAAAGAAGTCAAAAACTCCAAACAATGATCAAATTAATGTTTTATAAATCAAACCAAATCAACCAAAAAAGACCAAATTGATTATGAGAAATCTTTATAATATGTCTTAATCGATGTTCAATTACCCTCTCCCATAATTTTAAATAATGACATATCAACTTAATTTCACTATAATTTGCACTCTTGTGCATCCCCTTTATTCTTAAAAATGGGGACCAAAATACTCTTCCTCCACTCCTCAGGGATATTTTTAGTTTTTAAATAATATCAAAGAATTTAGTAAGCCAAGAAACTCCTAAATCTCCTAAATATTTTCATACTTCAATTGGGACATCATCAGGTCCTCCAGACTTTTCACCCTTAGCTTTTTTTAAAGCATCTTCAACTTCTTTTCTACTAATGTGACGGTAAAAATGAAATATTATTATTATTATTATTGATATTAAGATCACTAAGGTCGATCGTATTTTTCAAAACTTCATTAAAAAATTTCTCAAAATAACTGACTCGCCTATTTTGAATATCATTTTCTAAGAAAAACATTTTCTGATTTTCATTTTTTATACACTACTTGATTTAAATCTTTATTTTTCTCATTTCTTTGTTTGGCTAGTTTATACATATATTTTTCACCCTCCTTAGTATCTAATTTATTATAAAGATCACTAAAAGCGGATTTTTTAGCATCACAGATTGTTCTCTTAAACTTTGTTTGATATTTTTCTCAGTTCGCTAAACTTTTACATTTAAACCAATTTTTATAACATAACTTCTTATATTTTATCTTTTCTTGCACATTATTATTCCACCACCAATAATTTTTATTTATTAAAACTTTTTCTTTTAATTCTCCAAGTACAATTTTTGTCACTTGTTTAATAGTGTTTGTTCTCACATGGAATTTGTTTCTTCATGAACATCCTAAATTTTGAAATCTTAAATTTTACTTATAAAAATAATTTTATGTCTTTTAGGTACCCATCTAATTCTACGACGATGATTTCTAGTGTTCTTTATTTTGCAACTCTTCAACTTAAAATCTAGAACTATTAATCGATGTTGAGTACTTAAATTTTCACTTGTAATGACCTTACAATCTTTAGACGATCTCTACTCATAACAAAATAATCAATTTGTGTTTTATTAGATCTCATATAAGTAATAATATGCTCATCTCTTTTCTTAAATAAAGTATTAGCAATAACAAAATCATACGCCAAAGCAAAATCAAAAATAGCTCAACCTTCTTCATTAATCACTCTGAAACCGTAACAGCCATGAATATTTCTAAAATCATCTATCAATCTACCGACATATCCATTTAAATCTCCTCCAATAAAGATTTTTTTCTTCAAGAGGTATCATTTGTATTAGGTCTTCTAAGTCATTTCAGAATTTATCTTTAGAACCTATATCTAAACCCACTTGAGAAGCATAATCACTTATAAAATTAAAAATCATAGTATCAACAATAATCTTAAGGGTTAGAATTTTATCTCAAACTTTATTATCATTACAACATTATCTTTTAAACTCTTAGTTATAATTACACCTACACTATTTCTAGTGTGACTCTTACCTGAATACCAATGTTTAAAACCTAATTTATCAATCTCCTTAATTTTTCTCCAACCCATTTAGTTTCTTGAACACATAAATCATAAAATCAACTAATTCCACTAATTTAACAGTAACAGTACTGATATTCCAAGATCAATACTAATATTAGTTCCATTGACTAACCTATTTACCGCATCCATCCATAATGTGAGAAAATTGTTTTATTTCACTAGTCACTTAAAATTGCAACATTGAGAAAAATTACATCTCAAGGCCAGGATTGGATTGAACAAACAAGTGTTGCAAATTCTCAAGTGCCATCCGTAATTCATCTACCTCCACATGTCCATGCCAAAAATAATCCAAGTGTTTGAGGCCTCTCCAATCAAATGCTTTTATGAAAAGCAATAACACCGTAAAAGAGACTAACTTCATAATTGTAGCTTTCCAAAATTTTAATTCTCTTATAAGCACCTCGATATGCCCCTCAATCAAAAATCAATGAGCAACAACAACAAATTGGTAATAGATAGCCAAAAAATTCAAACGAGGGCTTCTCTTATATGAAAACAAATGCAAACAAGTAAGACACAATGGTGATCTACTTTTCAAGATATAGATCGGTTCTCCCACAACCTAAACGTCGCTAGGAATTCCACAAGAAGAAAATAAAACAACAACCAACAAAATTATACATAAAGAAAACAAACCCTAGGTTCCTCCTTGTAATAGAATCCTCCCATAGCATTTTAAAACTTTCCTTTCCCCATTTCCCTCCAAACCTCCTTTAATTTCTCCTCCTTAAGTATGTCACTAACTCTCTCATGAACCCCACATACCCCATGCCCTTTTCTGCCGCAGCAAGGTGTCGCCCCGTTGCATCACGCGAACAGGATCGGCCCACCTACAGGCCGCTACTTTGTCTTTCGAACTATCCAAGAGGGACCGGTCTAGAAACGGGTGTAACGCACCACTCCATTGGAGACAATTCATAGAATTAAGTTAGTTCCCCTCATTTTTGTTCAATAACAAATTATATTTCATGCATCCCTCACATGATACAAATCTCATAATCAATTCAAGAACATGAAGNCCACTTCTAAGGTTCTAAGATAGTCGCAGGAAGACCCCTAAGGCTAGATCCTAACTCCTACGAGAAAAACTAGACCTCACGAAAATTGAGGTCAACACCAATCTACCTACAAATTCATTTAAATCTCCTCCAATAAAGATTTTTTTCTTCAAGAGGTATCATTTGTATTAGGTCTTCTAAGTCATTCCAGAATTTATCTTTAGAACCTATATCTAAACCCACTTGAGAAGCATAATCACTTATAATATTAAAAATCATAGTATCAACAATAATCTTAAGGGTTAGAATTCTATATCAAACTTTATTATCATTACAACATTATCTTTTAAACTCTTAGTTATGATTACACCTACACTATTTCTAGTGTGACTCTTACCTGAATACCAATGTTTAAAACCTAATTTATCAATTTCCTTAATTTTTCTCCAACCCATTTAGTTTCTTGAACACATAAATCATAATATCAACTAATTCCACTAATTTAACACTAACAGTACCGATATTCCAAGATCTATACTAATATTAGTTCTATTGACTAACTTATTTACCTGCATCCATCCATAATGTGAGAAAATTGTTTTATTTCACTAGTCACTTAAAATTGCAACATTAAGAAAAATTACATCTTAAGGCCAGGATTGGATTGAACAAACAAGTGTTGCAAATTCTCAAGTGCCATCCGTAATTCATCTACCTCCACATGTCCATGCCAAAAATAATCCAAGTGTTTGAGGCCTCTCCAATCAAATGCTTTTATGAAAAGCAATAACACCGTAAAAGAGACTAACTTCATAATTGTAGCTTTCCAAAATTTTAATTCTCTTATAAGCACCTCGATATGCCCCTCAATCAAAAATCAATGAGCAACAACAACAAATTGGTAATAGATAGCCAAAAAATTCAAACGAGGGCTTCTCTTATATGAAAACAAATGCAAACAAGTAAGACACAATGGTGATCTACTTTTCGAGATATAGATCGGTTCTCCCACAACCTAAACGTCGCTAGGAATTCCACAAGAAGAAAATAAAACAACCACCAACAAAATTATAGATAAAGAAAACAAACCCTAGGTTCCTCCTTGTAATAGAATCCTCCCATAGCATTTTAAAACTTTCCTTTCCTACTTTCCCTCCAAACCTCCTTTAATTTCTCCTCCTTAAGTATGTCACTAACTCTCTCATGAACCCCACATACCCCATGCCCTTTTCTGCCGCAGCAAGGTGTCGCCCCGTTGCATCACGCGAACAGGATCGGCCCACCTACAGGCCGCTACTTTGTCTTTCGAACTATCCAAGAGGGACCGGTCTAGAAACGGGTGTAACGCACCACTCCATTGGAGACAATTCATAGAATTAAGTTAGTTCCCCTCATTTTTGTTCAATAACAAATTATATTTCATGCATCCCTCACATGATACAAATCTCATAATCAATTCAAGAACATGAAGCAGCTTGGTAATCTTGAACTGAAGGATGATGTTTATCGACTTTGATTCATAGAATGTCAAATATTTATGATAAGTCATGTGGAAAAATATAGGCAAATGAAAACGAAACATGAAAGAGAATCAAAATTTAAAATTCTCAAGGATCGGAACTAACAAAAAAAAATTAGAAATCAATCAATGGGAGAAATATGCAGTGTAGGAAGTACATGAATTTAAGAGTAAAGATCTATAATTGAAGTACCAGAATCTTACTAACCTTTTTTTCTCATGAATGATTCATTTGTCTACTTCTTCATATTGCATTTAAATCATCCATCCCTTCTTTTACTATATTTATCTTCTAGCCTTCTTCTTATTCTTCTTCTAGGAATCTCCCTTGCAAAAATTGTTAGGATTAAACGCACCTTATCCTTTCACCATTCACCTTTCGGCTTAAGAGAAAACAGGGTACAAAGAGAGCTAGGAAAAATAGAGAAACAAAGGCACTCAACCATTTGAGAAAGGATAAAAAGAAGGATGGTTTGGAGAGATTAGAAATTTCTTGAGCCTTCAAGATTTAAGTTTCATTAATCATTGATAAACCCACACATTTTTTTTAAAAGAAAAAACATAACCAAACATAGATATGTAGGATCTTGTTAAAGACCTTTTTGTCTTCATAGATCCTAAGTTGCTATGATAGTGGGAGGGAGGACTTTAATGTAAGGAGGATTAATATTGATATTAATCCTCATTTTATCTTTATATTTAGAATTTTAAACTCCCCCCTTATCTTCAACTCCCTTTAAATAGTCTCTATTAGGATTTTTTTTTAAAAAAATTGGTTGACCGATGCCCGTTGGAAAATATAAAAGAGAAAGGATAATAAATAAGTAATATTGCTCCCATTATGTTATCTTACCATGCATATGTGGGCATTCTTCATGTTTGTAAATTTTTCATGCGCAAAACCTCCTAGATCACTTGGTGAGAAAGGCTCCCACCTACCTACCTCTTCTTACAATGATGATATATTTTATGGGTTTATCCCTTTTACATAAGCATTTTATTATATTTTATCTTCCAAAAAAAAACTTGATTATAGCCCAAATTTTAAACTTGTTAATAGTCTTTTGTTCTATATATGTTTATATTGATTTATAATGTGGGTTGTGCTTTATATGAAAATAACTATGTTGTGGAGGTGATTTGAATCTCCTTTTTTTTTATTTCCGGTTTGCTTTTTTTTTACTTCAACTTGTCCAGCACTAAATGTGATCCATGAAAAAAAAACAAGAATACTAACAACACGAAAGTCCCTTCGGATGTGTGAAAAGGTCGTATAGCTGAATGATAAAAATCAGCGGTTGTTGGTTTGGTGGCATCTAAATTTTCATGAAATTTATATCTTGGAAACATAGCTATATCATCCAATAGCAAATATCAATATAGATGGCAGCTAAATAGCTAAAAGAGATAAAAAAAGGGTTTAAAATCAGTGCAGATCATGAGGATAGACTGAAATCATACAAACAAAGCCAACAACTTGGTTGAGTAATAATAACTTTGAACTCAAAACCTGAGCTCAGAGATACAAATCCTTGTAAGGAAACTAATTAAGAAAAACATAGCACTGTACCAAATTAATAGTAATTATCAGATTGGATCGACATCTATTTAGCACTACACTCTAAATAACAATAGGCCAGATAACACTGGACTTCATCATATTTTTATAATTAGCTATTTCCAGAAGAGGAATTTAACTTTGCCAGAAGAAGAGCAGACACCGTATGAATCAAGGCAAACAGCTTCAGTCTGGAGTTTCATATATTCTATAAATTAAGCAATATTAAACCAAAAGGACAACATTTGACCGAACACACTCACATCCAACCATGTGTCACTTCATTCACAAATGTATTGCATTCCAGAATAACACTTTTGCAAAAAATCCCTTCAAACAATGACAAATCCCCAAGGAATTCTCTCCGGGAAAAAAACATATGACAGCATGCAGAGAAAGCAAAGAAATTGCTGAACTCTTCACAATACTAGAAAGCACATAATGACACAATTAAAGCAAATTCTCGATAAATGGATGGGGGAAAGCAGTACCGGAGGTGTTTGAAGACGAGGTACACAAGCAGTGCGATGTTGAGGCGCTCGTTGTAGGTGGGTATGATGATGCTGTATTTGTTACTATTTTCCATCTTCGACCAAAAAGCTCCAAACAATTAGGTCTGAAGAAAACGATTGGAAATGCTAGGGCAGTCCGGTATCATAATTTGCTGCGAATGACGCGGCGGACCAGAGCTCCATTCGAGAGAAATGAGAAACCGATTCCAGTGAAAGAACTAAGACGGCAAGAGGATTTGGCGGTGATCAGTGGAAAAAGATCGATGAACGTAGAAATAAAAAAGCTCTTCCCGTCGAACTCCAGTCACGACGTCCTAGCTTCTAGTCGTCTGTGGTTTCTGTAAAATCCGAAATTGTTTTTTTTTAACTTTCTTTACCTTCTTTCCTTCGTTGCTCTCTACATTACCGACATCCAAAAATCGCACTTTCCCTACTTGCCGCCTTCCCGAATAGTTCGATCGCACCGCCTCGCGCGCCTACTTAAAGACAACCGAGAGCGTGAGCAAGGGCATCGATCTCCACCTCTCCTCCTCCCTCTCGCCAGGTTTCGCTCGAAACCATCACCTTCGTGACCGACACCTCACGATACTGTCGCGGTCTGAGCTTGGAAGGCAACGACGGGGATCGCGAATACAAAGACCCGAAAACTCCTTGCTTTTTCTATATTCCTAACCGAACGAAAGGATAAAAAGATATGTTAGATAAAGTGTATGTGTGATGTCGATAAAATCTCTTAAAATTGTATTCAGAAATTCCACTTGTTCACTGTATAATATTAAAACCAAAATCAAGTATCATTTTGATTATGTTAGATAAAAATAAATTAAGTTCAAAATTTCTCCCTTTTAAATATATAATAATAATACTAATTTAATAACAAAAGTTATAGTCATAATACTAAATTTGGATTTCACTTAATTGAATGAATCAATAAATTGCTTAATTATTTAATAATTTTACTTTTAATTGATGTAGGATTATTAGTCGAATCTTCGAATTCATAGAAGTATCACATTTTGTCGTCTCGAGGTAATTAATTTTGTCAATTTTTTTATAACAAATTATAGGATTATTAGTTGAATTGTCGAATTCATAGGTAACTAAAATCAGAAAAAATTAGATAACAAATTATATTTAGCAAAATATTCTTACTCAAACTATAGATTCAATAATAGGAATGAAAGTTTAATTCTTTTTTTGTCAATTTTTTATTATTGAAAGCAAAGTACACAACTATATAAACTTAATTGGTTATTTGTAAGATGAAGACAATATAAATAAAATATTTTTTTCCTTATCATGAATCAGTAACAAGTATAGGAATTCTGTTGTGGAAGTATTCAAATTGTGTTGTGTCAGATAGGAACAATAATACTATTTACCCTTACTAGAGATCTATAAAGAACACAAGCTAATTTAAAGTTTGAATAGTTTTGAAGACGAGTTAGGTAGAGAATATATTAGCTCTCACTCTAGAGTTCTCTCTTCTCCCTCCATCTGAGAGCTAACATCTCGTATCAAAACCTAAAACTATAAATCAAATTGGAGGCTTTATCCTATCACTCTAAAGTCCTTTAACTCTACACCCTTTAAAGTTTATTTCTCTATTTATTTGCACTCAATCATATGAATTACATTCTTATTCATACAATGTCATGTGATTCTTATCATTTGTTCATCGAGACAATACCATCTCGGATCTTACATTTTCTCACTACATGTATTAACATCTTAATTGCCCAAATCAAAAAGTAAATGAAGTACAAGGTTTAAAAATATCATAACTTATTCCAACATTAGGGACTAATACTTCACACAACTTCTATCCAATACTTAATCACTTATCATTTTAAGGAAAAAGATAAAAAAAACTACTAAAAATTTATGAAGATAACACAACCATACTTAAGTTTAAAAGTAGAAATCATGCGAACAAACATGATGTTTAAATTAAAACCAAATGTAGTCACAAAGATAAAAACTTATCTTAAATCCTCTCCACCAAAATCTTGAAGTTTCTTTTAATCTCTTCTTTCACTTACAATACAAACTACAACTTAAAATAAAAAAGTGGCGGCGACGATAGCATGTGGGCGATGATGGCGGTTTGATGGCTCTAATGATGGATGGATGGATGCATGCATCTCTTCTTCAATCCAAGTATTCTTTTATAATTTTTCAAAAGGTGTCTTGGTGTATCTTCAAAATGTGTCCACATTCAATGAATCTTCCCAATAGTTGCTTCTTTTTAAAAGCCAATTGAATGTAATTTCATGTTCATTAACTATTCCCCACGTTTTCATCAAGGGTTGCTTCAAACACCTCTTTAAAAATTCGTCCCAATTCATTGAATCATCAAATGACTACTTTTGGCGCTTAAGCGCAAGGTACTGGGTGCTAAAGCACGAACTTCTCTGTTTCACTGACGCGTAAGCGCCAGTTCTGGACGCTTAGGCGCCTCAGTTCAATTGCACACCTTTATTTTTTATCAAAATTTTATTTTATTTACTCCTTTCACCATTTTTCATCCATTTGATTAAACCTGAAAGAAAAAACACACAAATACTTTCTATTAAAACGCAATATCTCAAAAGTAGATGTGTACACAAAGACTATATATTTTAGGTGTATCAAAATTCCCCAAACTTAAAATGTTACTTGTCCTTAAGTGACACTTCAATCTTTTAAAATCAAAATAAGTAGATTATGTACATGAGTTTCTTTAGGATATTCTAAAATTTTGAGCCTGAAATATAGTAGTTCAATTTAGAAAAAACATTAGTACACGAGACCAACTTAGAGTTTAGAATTTTTTAATGTAAAGAAGAAAATATGAGTTTCTATCTAGTTCAGAAATATTGTAAATTCTCCAAATATAGAGTTTATGCATTCTATCTTATCAACTTAAAATTTTGTATTAAGAAAAATTATACATATTATATTATATCCTAAAGCTCAAGAGTTTCTCAAGTCTTATACTTTAAAAAGATTAGATGTGAAACCAATTTTTTATTAGGCACTAATCCTCAAGT
Source organism: Phalaenopsis aphrodite (assembly GCA_003013225.1). Taxonomy (NCBI): domain Eukaryota; kingdom Viridiplantae; phylum Streptophyta; class Magnoliopsida; order Asparagales; family Orchidaceae; genus Phalaenopsis; species Phalaenopsis aphrodite. The sequence continues at coordinate 1,994,963 of NEWO01000015.1, forward strand.
TTCTCCTTCCTTTTTTAACTTTTTTTTTGTGAGGATTACTATATCTGGATAGACCTTTAATGATTTTAAATTTCACTCATCCTTTCCTAAAACAAAGTTTTGATATAATTCTTTTACTTAAAAATATAATAATAGTTTTGAAAATTATTTTTAATAAACGAAATTTAAGCATTGAAAATAAAAATCTAACTTTTCTAAATTTTTCAAAAATACAATTTCTCCTACTAAAGATAATTACACAATATTTATCATTTCCACACTAAAAATTTTTAACTTTAAGTTTTTCTTCATTACTATAGGTTTTAACTAAATTCTTTTACTGATTTTTATATTCAAAATTTTACTTCTCTGATATAACTTCATATACATAATCATTTATTTCAAATTAAAATCAAATTTATTTGTAGTACATTTGAGAACAAATAAAATTCAAGTTTTTAGAAAATTTTTCATCCCCTCAAACTTAGATTTTTAAATAGGATAAAAATAACATGCTTACATGAATCTTTACATCTAAAATATATAAGTACAAAATTAAAAACAGGAGTAAAAATTTAATTGGTCAAATTTTTATTTTGAATATATATATATATATATATATATATATATATATATATATATATATATATATATATATATATATATATATATATATATATATATATA
>NEWO01000015.1:1995646-2018063 GCA_003013225.1 Phalaenopsis aphrodite
CATATCAGGTGATTCGTGTATATATATATATATATATTTTTATATTCAAAATTTTACTTCTCTAATATAACTTCATATACATAATAATTTTTTTCAAATTAAAATCAAATTTATTTGTAGTACATTTGAGAACAAATAAAATTTAAGGTTTAGAAAATTTCTCATCCCCCAAACTTAAATTTTTAAATAGGATAAAAATAACATGCCTACATGAATCTTTACATATAAAATATATAAGTACAAAATTAAAAACAGGAGTATAAATTTAGTTGGTCAAATTTTTATTTTGAAAAAAAAAATTATATACATATCAGGTGATTCGTGTATATATATATATATATATATATATATATATATATATATGCATATGCATATTAAATGTTTAAAATATCATATCTACATTTATAATATTTTAATTTATTATCACATTAAAATTTATGATGAAAAGATATATTTCATTTTAGAAAGTTAGGTGATAGTAATAATATGTCATTAATAAATTTTTATGATTAAGCACAAATATCAAAGCATTTTTATGAGAAATCTTTTAAATTCAAATTTATGATAACCAATTCTCCGATTTCATTAAATTTATTATCAAACGGAGCATCTCAGAAAGACAAACTAAACGGCTCTAAAATTTGTTCAATCTGTGCTCAATAAAGCCCAAATCAAACTGTTGAAACATAATTATAGGCTTTGGATTGTCAAATGCAAATGATTTTATAATTTGACATATTTATGGTTTAATGTGTTTCAATAAGAGGAATCCAATGAGTCTAAGATAGCTCAGTTTCGAGATCATTAATGCACCCAAACTCTTAAAAAATTACTTATGATCAATGGGGGTCAATATAGACCATATAATTAGGTGGTTAGGAAAATTATGCGTCAAACGACCAAAATGACCACCCAAAAAAACTATAAATAGCCCCTCATCCCCTTCTCTTCACTTGATGAGGGGAGAAGAAGAGAAAGAGGAGCCAAATTCCATAGCATGTTTTGGAGAAAAGAACTGGCGAGTAACCACTGCTCTTTCTATTCGTCAGCCACCATCGACCACCAGCCTCCTTAGCGACCAACCAACATTAACCAACGCCCATCATCACCACCTGCTGCAGCCCACCACTAGCCATCGGTGACCACGTCCTGTAACCATTGCAGCCAGAGCACAATCATTGTTAAATTTTCTAACACTTGTATTTTTTTTAGCAATTTAATAACAAATACATTTTTAGTGTAAGATTATAACCTCTTTCTCTCTATCATGGGATAAGGGGTACCCGTATAATTACAAAAAGTACGTTGGATTAATTTAATTGGGCTAGGCCCCATATTTTTTTCCTCTTCATAATATTTTTGCTTAAAAATTTTAGACAAATCATTTTGGTATTTGTTTACCTGTGTGTAATGAATTTTCAGACAATGTTGAAACGATAAATCATTATTCTATCATCGTAAATTTTCTGACACACAATAAGTAATATTTGTATATATTGTTAAATATTTGAGTATATTTTAATTCTTGAATCAAGATTTGTTTTGTGAGGCATTCCCAATGATTGAAGCTGTAAAAATTTTGAGAAAGAAGTAGAGAGAGAGAAGAAAAAAAATAAAAGAGCACACATAAAACTTCCCAAGCAAGAGGGAAGTAGGGCATTCCCGGGCTATGTGACCCATTTTATGGATCAAGATCTCCTTACAAAGATCAAGACTCATAAAAGGGAATAAATCTCCTTACAGAGTACGTGTCTAGAGAAAAGAGCCGAAAATCCTAAAGAAGCCAAAAGCCCACACATGACACATGCATATCATGGACCTTCTATTTATAGGAGATAGAGGGCAAATAATGAAAATTACATGCATACACATGCTTTTAAGGAGGGCATTACGATACATTATTGCATTTTATGGTGCATTTTCATATTTGTAACTGATTCTTATTTCTTATGGACACCAGTTGAACTTTTATGTAGAAATTTAATCAGATTTTTGTCAGGATGTCATACGGTCTTCGCCTTAAGAAGTTGATCAATTTTGAATGTGATAGTCATCGGCTTTTTATGTTCCTTTGTGATCTGTGGAGATATTTGAGGGATTTTTTTAGAGTCTCAAATTTATAATTGTGTGATTTTTGGGTGTACTAGACCTTTGTCAGATTGTTGACGTGAATGTAGGTTTTTTGTTAACTTAGATCATCCTTAGTCCTTGAACTGGCATTCTGTCGATCGTAAGCCCTTCGTTTAGTTGGTTAACAGCCGACTGGAGGTTATTTAATCAGGCAAATTTATGAGTACTTATATTTTTTTTTGTTAGAGGGATGATCCTTCTTTTTACTTATTCTAGTCTAGATTGTTGAATTTTCGTGAGATTTGAGCAATTTATTTTGGGTGCACATATTAAGTTTCTCATTTTTTTGCTTCTTGATAGCGACAGCTATGATAATGACAATAAAATTTTAAATGTAATAAATTGAATATCAATAGTCATAATTTAGTGTAATGATTCGACTCTCCAAGTTTTTCATGCCCATTAACCTTATATATAGATGTAAGGGGTATTTCTTATCATTTCAAGTTTATCTCTCATTGCATTTGCTTGGTTTTTGTAATTTATTTAATAATAAAGGATCTGATTTGACATTAGAACTGCCAACCGGGCTAAGATGTTGGTTACCCTTGGAGTAAAGCATCTCCAGCCTGAAGACGAGTCGAAGAAGAAGTTGGTGAATGAGCCAAACCCCTCCAGGTGAGTGTAGATAGAGGAGTCACCTAGAAAACTCTAGTGAAGTTTGGGTGGCTCAACGACCAGTCCATCAATGAAGTCTCCTACTGAAGTTTGGGTTCTACCTAGAGTTGTCAGTGTTTCTCCACCAAATGGTGTACCAGAAGTTGGGGGGAGTGATAATTCAATTGACAATAAAGGACAAGTTGATGGCTTCTCATCATTAGATGTGAGCAGAGCTACTTATTCCAAGGTGAATTGAATTTTAGGTACAAGATTTCCTTCATTTTCCTTTTTTTACTTGGTTTTTTTTTATTCTTTGCCCATCTATTTTTTTTCTTGTAGAGGAGAACACACTGATCGGGGGTTTACTGATTGTTAGTGACAACCAAAATTTGATTTTGTTAGTGGGTTGAATGCCCCAAGCACCGACCAAAAATGAGAACATGGTCAACTTCCCAAACGATCCCATTGAGATCTAGGAGGGAATGTTTGAGGGATGCTCGATTTCCTCAAAAACCTTGACCCGCTTGTTGTCTAGATGAGTTGGAAGTTGTTATGGCTTGGTAGGATTAGGATCTTTGTGTGGTGCTGGAGGAGATGCGAGGGGAGGTAGTCAATCTTCACTAAGAAGTTTTTGAACTTCAGAAAAATGCTTTTGTGCTGAAAGCCCATTTTGAGGTCGAACTAGCGAATCAATTTAAGCTCGGAGGTCACTCGGTGGTCAAATGTTGTATAGGAGGCTTGTAAGGATGGGTTTGGTCCTAACAAAGGAAATTGATGACCAGTTTATAAAATTCCTTTTATCATATTATAATCCAAATATAATTTTCTTTTCCTTGAAATAAATAAAATATTTTGTTTTCTATTTCTTTCAATTATTATGTTGACATGATGTTTTCTCTCAAAATCTTGGACCAACATTTCCACTTTTGTCGAGTCTCAATAAATAGGGGTTGAGGGATTCATTAGAGCGCTTGCTGCCTTTTCTCTCAGGATTACGTAGCTTGGTTCTTATCGTTTTGCTTCTCTTTTCCTATTTATTTTCCTCTTCCATTTATTTTCTTATGGCTCCAAAATGAACTACCCTATCCTTAGTATGGTAGTTTTGGTCAAGCTGTCATATTATCTTTGTTCGAGGTTGCCTTCATAGCGGAATCCTTCATCTTTGACCCGACCATCAAGTTCAGAGTTGCTTGCTTCGATGAGAGAGTGACTGGCAAGTTTAGGGAAGACTTAGTGGTCTACCGAGATCAATTCTATTATGAACTGCGGTTGCCCATATGTCAGAAGTTAAGGGCCATTTTTATTTGACACAAGATCATTCCATCTCAGATTAAGCTGACATTTATAACAACAATAATGGCCTACAATATTTTTTATCGACGGAAGGGGAACTCGTGGTTGATTGATCTATTCAGTCGCATGTTTTCTTTATGTGTACACCGAAACATATACATTTAGTTTGGGAAAATCAGTGAGTTTAAATTCTCTGGGTAGAAAAAAAAAGTTGTAGACTTTACGAGTAAGTTTTTCATTACCTCATCATCCGAGAGTTGGGGCATCAGATTGAATCGATTGGAGATGACAGGGGTCGAACTGGCCTCCTTTTTTAGAGGGGGCAAACTTATTATATGAAAAATAAAATGGCTTATCCTGTGTTATGTCCTTGATTTTTCTTCTTGCGGTAAGATTGTCCTTGCTTTTTATTCTCACACTGATGCCATTGGAGCAAATCCGAAGAATGATGAGACCGAGGGCACACATAAAACTACGAAGTGGGGTATAATTTAAAAATGCATGACAAAAAATAATTTTTTTGGCAAACCCCATGTCCATGGGTGATGCCTTCAAGAGGAAAAAAAGTACAAAACTACTCTCAAGGCAAGGGGGCAAATATTGATGGAAAAATGATCTCAATTCCCTAAAATATAGACCTGGTAACTATGATTCAGGTCCTATTCCCGGGAATGTTAGATCGGATAACAACAGACTTATGAGTTGCCTCTGACTTGAGTTAGAGAAATAAGTCTCTGCTCGAACTACCAGGAAGAAGGCCAAGATTGAGGCTAAGGCTGGGGCCAAGGTAAAAGGAGCCTCTAGGCAAGAAGTGGCAGCGACAGAAGGGAGGTCAACTAAGGCCCGTGGTGAATTTGGTCGACTCTGTAGGTGAGGATTTTCTTTTCTATATTTTTGTAACCATAATTGTGATCCAACAAATTTCAACTAGTGAACTGACCATCATTGCAAGAAAGCATTCGACTCATGCTTACTTTGATACATATCTCCTTGATACAACTCCTTTAGATAGGTGAGAAGTTGTGGAGCCATCCGGCTACCCCGAAGAGGGCGGTGCTGAGGGGAAATCTTTTGATGAACAGGCGAGAGCATAGTTAGCATCACCTTGCCAAGATCCTTTATTTCTTGATTAGTCTTCTAGAAGTGGATCAAGTTTTGAACAGATCCAAAGGTCGTGTTTCCAAAGAAAATGTTGTATCATGAGAGTAAGGAGTCAGTCGCGGATATATTTGTTGAGAGTTATTGAGAGCCTCACATTGATACTCGTGTAATTGTTGTGTATAATAGATCTTTGCTCGGCTGTTGGAGTGAATGTCTGTTTCTTGTTGACCTAAGTAATTCTTTGGTGGTGACTGACATTTGGAAGGTCTTGAGCCCTTTGTTCGGTCGATAGTTCTTCAATTAGATTAGCTCGAGATTAAAAGTTAGATATATAAATATATGAAGATTTCGTGGGATGAATTTAAATCCATTTTTAAGTCGGCTAGTTTTAGAGTTCCTCTTTCCTTCTATCACCGATTCACCGTTGCCATATCCCTTCCTTCCCTCCTTCAGCAATCAGCATTCATCGCCAAGAGAGAATTGAATCGCTTCGCTTCCCGCTCAGAATATATTTTTAAAAGCAAAGCATTACTCTCCTCTCCGTATGTCTCCAAAGCACCCATTTCCCTTGTTAAATTTCTTACCCTCCCACCATCTTCTTTTCCATGCTCCCATGCCCTATTCCCATCAATGGCATCCGAACGTATCCAATCCGCCACCAATGAATCCATTCCACCGCCGTCGCCGCAGCCGCCATCTGTTGAACGGTTCAAATACTCCACTAGGATTTTGCTCCGATCGATTTTGGGTCGGAACGATGGAGGCAAAGGGTTGGCCGGGCAGAGAGTTCAGGTTGGGGGATGGGTGAAATCTGGCGTGGATAAACAGAAGCCGAGTGTTCCATCGTCGACGTCGCCTGTGGCTGCGGCCCCTTCAGTCGTGAAGGACGTGACTTGCTCCGAAGTTCTGGTTTCCCGGCTCCCCATTCTCCGATCGATTGCGAGGATTCTCACTGGCGGAGGATACAGCGCGCATTTTTTCAGGAAGCTGGACTGTCCAGGGAAGCCTGTGCCAACCGTTGGCTACTTGAGGATCAGTGATGGGTCTTGCCCTGCTAGTCTCCAGGTTCGGCTTATTTGCTTTAGAACAAATTTCGCTATTATCTGCTGTATTTTGTTTTGCAGTTTTCATAAAGTTTCTGTAGGGTTTTTGCCTACCAACCACCCAAAATTTTAAATATAACACGATCTAAACTTAAAATTTATATTTCAACAACCCAATATTTTATTTCCTTTTGAAACTGGTCAAACCTTTATATTTAAAGTTTTGGGTGGTTTTTAGGTAAGGCTTTTAATGATTTGATTTTGAGCCAGCTAGGTCGGCTCATAATTGGCTCGAAAAATTTTGATTCAAATTTTTGACTCGTAGCTCGATTTGTTTATTTTGATCCTATCTCGATCAAAGCTAAAATTCGAATCAATTTTAGAGTGATTAAAGATATTCAGGGTAAATTTGTTAAATTTACAACCTTAACAACACTTTGGATGTAAATGATTAGATTTCGACTCGAGTTGGGTTTGGTTTGAAAAAAATTCGATCCAAAATTGAGTCATAGCTTGACTCATTTATTTTGATTCAATCGATCCGAGCCAAAATTTTGAATCAATTTTTTAGCGATTAATAATTTTTGAGCTAAATTTACAACACTATTTTTGAGTAAATTTTTTTTTTCTGGACTCCAGACTTAGCTCTACGTGCGAATTTCAGTAATATGCCGCCACATGTGCTGTATCGCAGAGATTATTGGTGGTTATTGAAGTGAATTCTCAGAGGTTATTAGGGGGTTATTTAAGTGGAACCGCGAAGGTTATTGGGTAACTATTGCGGGGGTTATTGTGAGATTATTAGGGGGTTATAGCAGGAGGGTTATTGAAATGGAACTGAGGAGGTTATTGGGGGTTATTGCGGGGGTTATTATAGGGAGTTATTGAAGTGAAACTACAAGGAGTTATTGAAGTGAAACCATAGAGGTTATTGAGAGTTTATTTGGGGGTTATTGGGTGGTTATTGGGTGATTGTTGGGAGGGTTATTGCTGGGGGTTATTGAAGTGAAACCGCGGAGGTTATTGGTATCTCCCAATAACCCCCCAATAATCTCTCAACAACCCTTCAAATAAACTCTGAAGTTCCACTCCAATAACTTCCACGGTTCTACTTTAATAGTCTGGACAGAAAAATTTTCCCTATTTTTGGTGGTTAAAATGTAAAACTTGAAATTTGGGTTGCCAATCTGTTGTATTTAAAATTTTGAGTGGTTGATATAAAAAATTCCTTTCCTTCACAAGAACTGGTTTTTATTCTCTTTACTGCGGGGGTCTCTCTTTTCAGATTAGGAAAGCAGAGTAAAAGTTAGTAATCCAAGCTAATTAATCGCACAATAAAGTTTGGACTTAATCACAGATAGCATGTTGTTAATTTCAAAGAATCCTTTGTTACTTCTAAAATTTATGGCTTTTAAAGTGATTTATGTCTTTCTGACTGACCGACTGATTGACTGCACTTGTTTTCTCACTTGCAGGTAGTGGTTGATTCCTCTGTACATCCTCTATCCGAAATATTGCCTGTTGGCACCTCAATTCTAGTAGAAGGAGTGCTAGCCAGACCGAAGTTGCCAGGAAAGTATGCAGTGGAACTTGAAGTGGACAAAGTTTTATATGTTGGTGGTGTTGGTTTTGACAAGTATCCCTTGTCAAAAGGACGGTTGTCAATGGCAATCTTAAGGGCTCATCCACACCTTCGTCCAAGGACATCTATGGTAACTTAAATTTCTGTATCTTCCCAAGCTGGCATTCCTTTCATTTTTTGGTTCAGTATGTTGATGATGAGAATATGATTAGTTGATTCTTACTTTCTTTTTGGTTGATCGGCAATAAGTCTTATTGGATTATTTACCAAAAAGCTGCACCTTTTTTTTGTTTGTAAAGCACCTTGTGGGACAAAGATGATAGCAGTAGTTCAAATTCACTTTTTGTTTCATCAGTAATGAAGGGAGGTGGTACATGTATGTTTGGACATACTATGGGCCAAAAAACAAAATCTCCACGTCTGACATTTATCAAATTTTTTTCTCAAAACAAAATTATTTCTGAATCCCTTTATCATGTTTTGGTTAATTGTTTCATATCCATTGTATTAAACGAAAATGTGGACTCATTATCGCCAGTGCTCTTGCTAGCGTCAGAAATTGTACCTTCCCTTACTCTTGCACTGCTATATATTTTTTTCTTTGGATGTATCACAAAATATGTCACCAGTCTATCATCATCTTTTTTAATAATTAGTAAAGTCGTTCCCTATTTCAGTTTTTTAGAAGGTTGTAAAATTTTCTAAATATTGGATTCATATTCTACTTACATTGTGCTTATTTATTCATATCATGCTACTGATAATTTTTGGAATGATTAACAAATTTCCTTGTTTGATCGTAATATTTCCTTGCGTGTGTTTTTGCATGAAATTCAACCATTCTAATTCTACTCAATGTGCATGAGAGATTTAAAGCACACCATGAAACTGTAAACCAATATATACTGTGCACAACAAAATATATGTAAGCCAAACTAAATGCACATGTACTAACAAAATACACTGGTGTAGACATAAACGCGAACTATGTAAATTATGTAATTATGCAAGCACAATTGTACTCATTTACATTAGCTGTAAGTATTTTACAATAAAAAACCTCCAAGCAACTTAAATAAGTTTCCGCAAAATAGACAAATGATGATAAGATACCTATAATGTTATGACTAAGTGTGATGAACAATTTGGAGCGCAAGTAAAACATTTATTCCATCATGTAAGGATAAAAAAAAAATTATTAATTTACCACATTGTAAAGGAAGTTCTAATTGATAATTGATTATATAAAATGTGATCCTAAAAGTAATGTCTTAGAGCTAGTTTAGCGTAAGATAATATAAAACTCATTATGAAGATAACCCTGCGATATTAACATGTGGTCATATATTAATCCAAAACATCACATGAGTAAATTAGAAATGATGTACATAATGTAAAACTAGTTGGAGAGCAAATGTGATAAGGATATTTATTTGGTTCGAGCAAACCTGGCTACATCCATGCCTAAGCATCCCTCAAGTAGCTTTCACTATTAATCAAGCTTTCACCCACAAGGTGATGGAGAAATTGTCACACTTTATTCCTTCAGGACTTTGGTGGTAAGGCTATCACTAACACTACAAGGTCAATGCTATTTTTTGTACAATGATGTCAACATAGCACAATGGAATTCATAGAGACAAACTAAACGAGAAAGTGTTACTCGTAAAATTCTTAGATGATGAACATTCTAAATAACTTTATAAATAATTATGAGTGAAATTATTATTTTTTAATATTTTGTGAGTATGCTATATGTAGGAGAACATTATAAATATTACACATTATAAAACAACTTAAAACATACCTCACCAATTGAAAAAATACCCAACAATAAAAACTAGAAGTATAGTCATTATATACCAAAAATATCTTAGTGGATACTTGATGCCCGAAATATGCTATGAGGCAGGTCGGTCAATCATGCAAGTGTACTAGTCGATCAAGTAATATACGGCTAAACCAATGTGCTTATGAATCCTTGGGAAATGTGTCAAAATGTTTCTAACACGGGAAGTTCTAGTTTATTAAACTGCTGAATATAGTTTGAAGGGATGAAAATGCATGAATGGAAATCTACCGTCCTAAAAGAAGCAATCAACAGAAATAGCTGGTTACAACTTTGAGTCTTTCAGAGGTGATAAAACTTATGCTTCTTTGACACCAGTATAATATTTTCTCTATTTTTTCCTATGACTTTCTCTATGTGATAGCTGACAAATTAGGGACACAACTCTCATTAGCCTAAGTTTAGGTCATAAGAAGAGTTTGAAATCATGTTATAATTAAGAGGGACTTAATCTTGCAGCGTTTCCCAGGATTTCTTTGATTCCCTATACGAGTTACAATTTTCTACTCGTAATATATCTATTTGACTAGGCTATCATGTGTTAACCTATTTGTTTTTCTAGGTGAAAGTTAAAAATCCTAGATTACAAGAAGTCTTAACAACCTAATTGATCATATTAGAAGTAAATGACGATCGAAAAGTTAACACATCAACATGCATAATTCAAAAGCACAGAAAACACATATAGGGAAAAATCATGGTAAACATTAAGAAAAACTATCCTTACTTCACCGGAGCATGAAATTAGATTAGCTACGAGACATGCAGTAGCAAAGCAATAAGACTTTTATTAAACATATTGGTGATTCAAATGAAAGAAAATGCACAAACTTACAAGCAAGCCAAATGTTCTCCGCAATCCATTGAATCCTCAACGTACAATGACAACTCTCGCCACCATCCTTTTCATAAACAACCCTCAATCTCTCTCTTTCATACAAAAACCTCTTAAAACTTGACGTAAACTAACCCTAGGAGTTTCTCCCTCTGCAAGGAGGAAGAGAAACCCGAAAGCTTTTGAAGAAAGCCTCCACACTTGTCCAAGACCCCCCTTGAGTCTTCTTTATCTTCCTATATATACTTAGGGCACTAAAATAACAAGAAATCATGCAAAATTCATCAAACTGTTGGCTGAAGTGCGGGTAGGCTGGGAAGTGGCATGGGCGTGCCTTAGTTAAAAGTTGGCTGGAGTTGCACGGGAGCACGGTATATGGGCGCAGGCGTGCCGTGTCTAGGCACATGCACATGGTCTCTGGGTGCGAGCTTGTCGTGCTCTTGGGCATCTGGCACTGGCGCGCTGCTTCCAGCACAGGGTTGTCATGGTTACTTGACCTGATTGCCTCCTTTCACTCCCCAAATTGCTTTCCACACCCGTCTCCCATAAAGTACAACAAAAATACATTTCTCTAGCGTAAAATCATTATAAAAGGGAAATAAGGCATGGAAATTATGCATACAAATCACGTAGATTTACATCGTATCAATACTCGCTAAGTAGTTAATGATTAGCTATTAAGTTGGTGTTTTTTTTTAACTCATGCACACATTGGTGTGTGCGAAACTTTGAACTCAAGGCATTGTGGTTTGAGACAAAGCACCTAACCATGGGCTAAATTAGTTGCTCAACTATTAAGTTGATGATATATGATACTATATATCAGATTGTATGTATGTAACTCAACTAATAGAATAAAAATCATGCTCACATTTATTCACCGATGAAATTTTTAATCTTAATGAACCCATTTATTTAATAGTTAATTATCACATAAATCAACATTAGTAAAATTAATGAAATTGATGGGAAACTTAGGATCACATAAATTTGTGAAAGACATGAGTGATTATGATTATAAACAAATTTGCAATAATAATGTAATTAAAACCTAAATGTTTAATTGATATTAAATTAAATAAATAGAAAGTCAAGAAAAATTAAATATAAAATATTAAAAATAATTTTTTATAATATCTAAAATTAATTTTGGATAATTATAAATGAAATTTTATTCATTTTAGTTTTTGCTCATCATTATTGAGATTTTTGGTAAACTTCTCTTTTTATCAAACACACAGGCAACTAAACACACACACAAAGTTATTCTCTTTGGATCTTCTTTGCACTATTGTGCCTCTTGAATAGTTAATCTTGATTTCATTTTCAAGCTATAATGACTCTAAGCAAACTCAATGATGATGGTTATTACTTATTATCACCATGATTTACACAATACTTTAATAACTTTTAGAATATTGAGCAAATCATTAGATGACATCACACATGATCTGACATCATTAAATCACTAATGAGCCCTTCTAGTTTTATAGATTTAATTACTATGAATTACAAACTACTAACTAATTTGGTTCTATTTGCATATTGGGTGTCATCCTATTTGGTATTTTCCATATGATCATCTTTGTTTTTTTAATTATAATCAGAGTTTTCTGCTTAAACATAGTCTTACAAATGAAAACTCAACACTAGAATGTTAATTTATAAATTTTCTCTTAAATAGTTGGGGTAAGGCTAATGATTATGCGTAGATGATGATAAAATTTTGGTTTATCTAATGATTATGAGTAGATGATGATAAAACATTGGTTTACACTTTACACAAGTTTAGCCATTGATATTTTCATCACCTTTTGTATTAATGACTATCATCTTTTCCAAATATCTATGTTGTGATCATTCTGTGGCTTCCTTGTGTTCTGCTTATTTCATATGCGCTTTTTGGTGTAGCAATCCACCAGTTGCTGTAAGATTCTGCTGATTTTCATTAGGCCATGCTTGACTTAATTTAGTACTTTGATGAAGTTTTCAGTATGAAGTTATTTGATTAGAGGCAATTAAATCACTTTACCATCAAATTTGGTAGATATGATCTACTTTAGATTGTTCAAATGTACTTATTATGCTACTCACCAAACCCACATGATGATTATTAAAGTTATGATGATGATCGCCAGAAAAATATTTTCCTGCTTTTCTAATAATATATATTTTTTACTCCAAAGAATGTGTTTTTTTTTCTCTGTTTAATTCACAACTCAGGTAGCCTCAATTGCACGAATTCGCAACTCCCTATTGCATTCTACTCATCAATTCTTCCAGAGCAATGGCTTCCTTAACGTGCAGATGCCCATCATTACTACTACTAATTCAAAGAACCATAGCGTGTTGCTCGAGGTTGCAAATCTCTCAAACCCAATTAGTGCTCAAGAGGCCAAAAACCTGGAAACAATCAAAGCTGCTATTAAGGAAAAAAGCAAGAGAATTGAGGAGCTGAAGAGAAGTAATAGCAACAGAGAGGCCCTTCTTATTGCATTGCAAGACCTTCAGAAGGCTAATGAACTAGCTAATCAGTTGGAACATAAACTGACTTCAACCTCTGCGAAGATCAAAAAGGAAGATTTTTCCGAAACTTTCTTTGGTCGTCAGGTGTATCTTTCATCTTCTTCACAGCTTCACTTAGAAAGCTATGCCTGCTCCCTTAGCTGTGTCTATTCCTTGGGACCAACATTTCAAGCTGAGGATGCGCCGCCCGAGAAGAGTTTGGCTGAATCGTGGAAGGTTGAAGTTGAACTTGCCTTTGCAGAGCTAGAGGTATGCAATATTTGAATTACAATTAAACACCAATTCTTCATAAGCTGCTTTTCATTTTGCTTTAATTCGTTTTGTTTTAGCATGACTTGCAAAATTTGCTTCAAAAGGCTGCTAAGTGGCGCCTTCCTTGTTTGAACTGTTATGTTTTAGTTATGGTGCATTTGCATACATTACCACATGATTCTTATGTATTTGCATATCTAACACCTAAACATTCATATTTACATGTATACCACTCAAATTTAAGTATCATCATATAATAAATACCACTATCACTATCTTTTTAAAATTGGAATATGCACTTTCTTACATAGGTGTATGACGCCAAGGGGTTATAAGTGTAAAGATCAAACTTTGGGTGTTAGATATGTAAATGCACGAGAATTGTGTGATATGTGTGTAAATTTCCCTTTAGTTATTTAGGAAAGACCAGTATAATGTAGCAAACTAGTTTGACCATATTGCAGGCTTTCATTGTTTTAACACTATATGAGATGCATGGCGCATATAATCTTCACTAAGTTTTGTCATCTTTTTGCCTCTTTGTATTTGTCAGCATGAATTTAGTATTCACTTTTTTTCCTTCCATCTAAACAGAAGAATGAAGCTCCAACTCATTTTTTTCCTCCACAGATCATTAATTTTCACAAAATTTTGTGCAATAATAATTACAGGATGCTATGAACTGTGCAGAGGATTTTTTGAGGTACCTTTGTCATTTCATCATTGAGCATTGCCCACATGACATACAACTCATGTACCAGCGAGTCGACGGCAAGTGTATTGACCGCATTAAATCTATGGGATCAAGCACTTTTGCCAGACTTAGTTACACACAAGCTGTGGAAATTTTAAATAAGGTAGTTTTGCAATTTTCGTTTCTCAATTGGCTTCTTTGATCATAATTTGATCATAATTTGATCATTAAAGCCGATGAACTCTGCTTTTTTCACATGGAAACTAAAAAGAGGGTTGAAGAGAAAGTTGAGTGGGGCATAAATCTATCAACAGAACATGAAAGGTACAACTTTCTGTGTTATGTTTGTGCTTTATTTCTTAGAATGTTATTCCAAACCTTATGCAATATTGACAGAATTCTGGCTGATGAGATTTATAGTCTGCCAGTCATCATATATGATCACCCAAAAGATTCAAAACCCTTCTATTTGCGGATTAGAGATGATTTTAAAACAGTTTCTGCTTTCGATATTATTGCACCGAAGGTGAGATAGTATGCTAATTTTCTCTGAGCTGAGCTTAATGTCACAAGTCACTCACCTTATAGTATGGAACACACTCAGGCTGGAAAATTGGTTCTGGGAAGCCAGAAGGAGGAGCATCTTGATAAGCTTACTGAAAGGTAAAAGGTTGAGATTTTGTCTTTCTATGAATTATGAACACCATATCTCATTTATATGAACATGTTAGAAATGTATGTTTTAAACATGGAGATTTGCGGTGCTTATTTAAACAGGGGATTTACATGCATACTTCACAATTATTTTGCATTTATAAATAAATAAATAAATATATATAACTTCGATATTTACATGCATAACACTCAAACGTTTAACATCACATCAATAATACCACTATTACAAACTATTTTAAAGTGAAATATACCTTTTTATGCTTAGGGGTTGCTGTGATTACGACACAAAAGTATTGTGAACCTACATATCAAACTTTATGCGGTAGATTTGTAAATGCATGCAAATTGTGAGCCATGCTTGTAAA
Organism: Phalaenopsis aphrodite; assembly: GCA_003013225.1. Lineage (NCBI taxonomy): Eukaryota > Viridiplantae > Streptophyta > Magnoliopsida > Asparagales > Orchidaceae > Phalaenopsis > Phalaenopsis aphrodite. The sequence goes on from NEWO01000015.1 coordinate 2,010,592, forward strand.
TTTTTCATTTTAATTATCTTCATTGACAAACATGGTGGGGTTGTTTGGTTGTATGAATTGTTTGTTAATGCTATATTATTGCTGTCCAACAACTGTTTAGTTTGATGATACTTTTTAACAATAATTTCAGAAATGATGTATAAGTTCTTTTTGGTGACATGACATTTAATGGGCTGAATAAATACCCCCCCAAAAAAAAAATCATACTCAGATAATATTAAGTTATTTAAAATAACATTGAACCTACTACACTGTTATTTGAATAAAATCGAACTTAACAATACCTGTAAGTACAGATAAACAAAGTCTTGTTTGTTGTTTAAAGATGATTTTTTTGACATTTCTGTTTAGGATTAACAATCTGGGGCTGGTTCAAGAAGATTATGAATGGTATTTGGATCTGAGGCGGCATGGCACCGTGAAGCATTCAGGTTTCAGTGTCGGGTTGGAGGAAATAGTTATGTTTGTAACCGGCCTTGATGATATTAGGGACACCATTCCCTTTCCCAGAAACAGAGCCTCAGCTGATATCTAAACCTTTTCTGCTTATTTTGTATATAGTAGTCTGCTACTGAAAGTCCCTTCCTTTTATGTTGCTTCGTGATGTACAGAAAGGTGGCAGAACTTGCCCCATTATATTTATATTGAACATGAATAAAAGAGATTGGCTCCTTGACAAAATCTAACACATTTTAAGTACTGAGAAAATGAATGAGGAGCCGAATTTCAAAATATGTTGTTATTGTAGATTGAATTTCAAATTTCTTCGAACAAATAGCTGAAGCTTTTTAAAGCGTTAGGATGAAACATCTTTTATTACCTTGGGAATATGTATGATGAATTATAGGTAAGTTATTGTTGAAGTTTTCTCGAAAAATAAAAATAAAAATAAAATACTCATATTAAATTTTAAAAATTTATTATCTATACGATAATTTTTTAAAATATTTTTTTATGAATATTATAGAATTAAAATGGGAATTGAAGAAGCTATATTCATAACATAGAGTCCGTTTAGGGCAGCTTGTGCGTTTCACGATACGGCCCGCGGGTTGGCCGCAGGGGTCGACTTGTGGCCTGTATTTAGTGTGAAAATTCAAACGTAGTTTCAGATAAGCTGGTGAAACGTGCGAACCAAACGGTACAGTTGCATTTTGAAAATATTGTCTGGACTTAAACCATTGTATTTCATTAATTTTGAGTGGAGGTTGGTGACTTTATGTCTTTATAAGAGCTTAAATATTTTATTATTATTATTATTATTATTATTTTGGAAAATGAGCCCTCATGGTATTATTTTAAGCTTTAGAAGAAGTGCTCTGTCATTCGAACCTCTGCCCCGCACTTTTTATTTATCATTATTTTATTATTATCATCACACATAAATCATTTAAATGCACATTTGAATATCTTTATCTTTACGTTTAATTTATACTAAGGTGGAATTTGATATCTTTTTATTAAGAAAATTTATTCATAAATTCAACTTAAATTCACTAAATTTAATTTTATATGCATTGTGTCATTTTTATGTGGTTAATTTAGATTTAATAAATCAAATGTCATCACTTGCTATGTCTTTCATGATGATTAGATTTAGAAAAAAATATTTCGTCTGAAATTTTGCATTAAGTTATTTGGTCACTCGTAGATGTATGACGACGTGTCACCCCGTGATTTAATGTCTAGACTTGCGATATCCAGACAGAATATTTTCTCATCTAAATATAGATAATAAATTTTATTTAACATAAATCTAAGATGCATATTGAAATAAGGGGATAAAAAATACAAGCATTAAGATATATTTATATACAAATAAATATATAAATATAATATAATATTGCGGTGCTTTACTTTTATTACATTTGATAAATGGCTGCAAATTATTGGAGTTTTTTGTAAGCAAATATCACGGCGAAGACCCGGAGGCGCTAGCTCTGCTTTACTGCTTGTCTACTTGACTCATTTCCCATTGCTCCAACGAACAGAGCAGAACGAAGGCGCGAGTTGCAGAGAAGCAGACAAAAATAACGCAGGAAAGTGAGAGAAGACAATGGATGAAGGAGACGGTGAGGAGTATTTATTCAAGGTGGTCATTATCGGAGATTCAGCTGTAGGGAAATCGAACTTGCTGTCAAGGTATGCGAGGAACGAGTTCAACATAAACTCGAAGGCGACAATCGGGGTGGAGTTTCAGACGCAGAGCTTGGAGATTGACGGCAGGGAGGTGAAGGCCCAGATCTGGGATACCGCTGGGCAGGAGCGCTTCAGGGCGGTCACTTCGGCCTACTACCGCGGCGCCGTTGGTGCTCTCATTGTCTACGACATTTCCCGCAGCACTACCTTCGAGAGCGTCCAGCGATGGCTCCACGAGCTTAACAGTATGATTTCTGTTTTTTTTCCTATCTGGAGTGGTTATTGGTTTGTTCCAGAGATTTGTTCTTTGCTGCTTTTTTTTTACAAGGCTTCTGAATTTTTAGCTCCTTGGGGTGATTGAGAGAGGAGTGTATGAATGCTCATTTTCTGGTTCTTGGGTATTCATCCCTTTTTGAGTGAGACGTGATTTTTCTGTCAGATCTGGTTGATTTTGATTTTGCATGCCTAGTGCGCAATGCTTTTATGACTGGGTTCTCTACCATCAAATTTAACTGGCATCGAAGAACATCGCTATCATGTATGATGCTTGGAAGCCTGTCGGTATAATAATGTTGGGTGCTAAGCTCTAACTTCTATTCTGAATAAAGAATTTGATCTTATGGATTGAGGAATTTTGGACATATTTTACTTAGGCGCCCCCTTATTTTGCAGCCAAAAAAAAAAAAAAAGTTTTAGAGGTTCGCTTTTGCATCGTTTAATCTGTAGATGCTGCTAAGTCAGACAAAAATGGAAGCTTATTTAGCTTGTGGACTAGTGCATGAAGAAGAACACATTAGTTTACCAATCCATTAATATTAAACCTGAATTAGGCTCTATATAGCTTAGCTTTCTGTTACTTGTTTCTGCCTCTGTCATCAAGTGAGTGCCTAGTTCACTATTGTAGAGGGGCTATCTGTTTTACTTGTTTTTGTGGTTGGATCTGTAGCCCTCATAGGGAAATTTTTTTATTCATTAGTGACCATGAAGACTAATGTTCTCATTGCTTCTGAATGGTAATATGTAATGCTTTCATTTGTATTCCAGTTAGGTTGGGTGAGAGATTTATATAACCAATTTACGTAGTTGCTCGTATAAAACATTGACATGTGCGCTGTACCGTGCGAATTGGTGCTTTGTTGTACTATGATTACCCAATGAAGGAAAGACAACATCACTGCCTGATCGCCAATTTGAGTGTAAACATAAGATATAAAACAACAATTTTGCCAATTTATATTTAAATTGAAGTAAATTTTCTTAATAATTGTGTAGCTGGAGAAGGTTTGAACTTCTTAAACTGATTTTAGGATTTTTTGAGCAATTGCACGTCTTTTGAGACAGGAATAATTTGATTTCATTTTTAGTCCGCATAACATTTCCCAGCTTTAAGTTCCCGTGTTTAGCAAGTTTTTTGAAGCACATGCTGATAATTTTTTGTATTTGATGTTTGGCACATTTCTCGAGGACATATCATTCCGAGGCACTGGTATAACTTTTGAGACATCATCTTTGAATTGAAAATTGACATGTAAAATTCATTCAGTACTTGAAATTGTCCAGCATTACTATGTTTATGCAAAAATAGTCAGTCAGATGCTTGCGTTTTTTTCATTTTTTGAATTTTAAAAGATCACATTCTATCTACTTGCTTGTACGTATTGCAGATTTGGCAGTTAATTTTTAAAATTTTGAATTTTAACGTGTGCTTAGAGTATTATTATTTGGATTGCGTTTGGCTTACAGTTTGTTGAATTCTTGATTTTTCAAGAGAGGTCTAGAAGCAATGAGAAGTGTTCGTTCTGACTCATTGGCAACTTATCAAGTCTCCTTTTTGTTTTGTGCTTGTTCTATTTGAATTCTTCTCAGTTCTTTCAATGTAAGATGCAGCATAGTCAAACGTTATTGAAATCTTTTGTTTATGCTTGTTGGGGAGCTGTTGAGTTGCACATAGGTCTTCTGTTCATCCATTTTCATGTTCAATTTTGTTCACTTTTCACCACATTTTGCATTGCATTTAGAATTTCATATTTGTTCTTGTTTTGCAATTTTTAGTAATAATTATTATTTTTTTTTGTTTTTCACATTTGTATTCAAAGGATCCTTTAAAGTCTCTTACAAGTTTGTTCAATATAAATTTTGATAGTCTTCCGGCATTTTTCTCATGTTTGGGGGAATCTACACGGAGTCTGAGCTTGCCCTCCGTGCTAAGAAAGGCATATCTGGATGTTGTAATCATCACGACCTTTACTATCACGGTAAGAAAGATATGTATGAACTTTCGTACCTGCACAAAAAGTTTTTGACATTTTTTTTTTTTTTGAGTGGCCACATAGAGGAAGTTACCTATGACTATTTGATTTTAGCGTCTAGGACTTCTTTCCTATTATGCTAAGAAAGGCGCCTATAGGATTTTCACTTGCAGGAGAAATTTGGAAATATAAGATTTCACCATTTTGTCAAGAAAGGTGTGTATGTGTACTTAGTTTTGACAGTTTGAGCGTTTGCATATGTACCGCACATGCATGAAGAATGAATTGATGTTGAAGTGATTGAATTTGCATGAGATAACTTGCATCCATAAGTTTTACAAGTTTCCCTTCTTCTCTACTTGTCATGGATTTCATTGATGGTTTTATTGGCGAGCTCCCACTTGCTTTCCTACATTTGATGTTGAGGGTTTTGGGCTTTTGGACTTTTGGACTTTTGGATAGGCGCGAAGTACAGAAAAAAAAAAAGAGAAATAGTTCCTATAGGCATGTGTATGAGAGATGAGGGAGAGGGAGAGGGAGAGCTCAAGCTAGAGGTTGGCATGAGGAAGTCTTCATTGAATGAGAGGCTGATCATGCGGATACGTGGCTGGTCTTGTGTGTGAGGTCTCTTCAAGTGATAGTTGAGTAAAGAGAACCCCCATGGGAAGCTAAGCGTGTACCTTTGATAGTTTTTTTTCCTAAAGCTGTCGGGATGGGAAAAAATGGGAGATTTGAGATACTTACGCTTGACTGATGGATAAGCAAGTATGGGGAAGTAACCATAGATGAGGTTAATCGTTGGTAGTGATAGTTTTGGACCAAAATTTAAGAAGACAAATGTGTGTGTGTGTGTGTGTGTGTAAAAGGAGCAAAAACACCTTTTGAATTGACATTTTCAAATCAATTGTTTTTTTTCAATAAAAGCACCAAGTCAAATGGTGTTGTTAATAATTAATTTTTCCTTTCTTTAATTAAAATTTAAAATCTTAATTAATTTTTAAATATAATAAAAATTTATAATTATTTTGAATGATACTAGACTTCAAAATTTATGTAATAAATTTTACATTATAAATAAGTAACTTTACTTATTTCCTCATAAATAATATCGAATTCTCATATAACATTATTGAAAACATGAGTAAATTATATAGTTTTATATGAAATATGGAGTTGAACTAAAATATAAATAATTTCATTCAATTATTTTACTTAGATATTAATTATTTGTTGGACTTGATCAAAGATAGTTAAAAATTCCTATGATGTTTACGCTAATTTTTGCAATTCATGTCAATACATGAAAGTACTTAGATTTTTAATTGTTAATATTTTTTTCTAGTAGTTTTAAAGTTTTGAAGAGGGAGAGTCTCTTGTCCTAGATGCATTTAATTATATATGATGTACGGTTAGAATCAAAATCGTCAAACAAAATTAAACCAGTGGTTAGTATTAAATATAAGTAGAATCACAAGTCACTTTTATAATAACAATATAGATTTATGTATCTTAAATTATAGTTAATTACATAATATCATAAATTAATAAATTAGTAAAAAAATATAAAAATCTTTATATACACTCAAACTAAGAAGCCAATAATTATATTCAATAGCAAAACATTGTATTGTCTTGTATGTTAAATTTTCCAATATAAGTTTCATATATTTAGATCTAAATGAAATTGGCTTACTAGATTCAAGAAAGAAATAAATACATAATTTTTTGTCCATATTAATTTATAAGTACTCATATTCAACAACTTATGATTGCACACCTACAAAAAATTACTTTTGTCATACTTGATGTTTTCTTTTTCATAAGTATAAGAAATTTAGCTAATTGGCTCTAAAATGTATTTACAAATAAGCGTAACCATGTATAGTTAAGATATCAGATACAACAACAACGACAAAAACAAGCCTTTATCCCACTAAGTGGGTTGGCTACATGAATCCTTTTTCTTCATGTCGTCCGCTTGAGTGTCATATTTTCATTTAATTCTAATAGATTAAGATTTTTTTTTATACAATATGTCCGAGTATTTTTAGGTCAACCTCTGTCTTTCGTAACATAAGTTGAATCTAAAATATCTACTCTCCTAACCGGATAATCAGATGGTCGACATCCTGACCAGATAATCAGATGGTCGGTGTTTAATGTGACCAAACCCTCTAAGACGACTATCTAATATTTTCTGCCACTGGAGATACATCAACTATATCATGGAGATATTCATTTCACATTTGTCTTTGTGTCATGCCACTCATTCACCTAAACATTCTCATCTCAGCAACGCTTAACTTTGTTTTATGTTTATCTTTTAAAGACCAACATTCCGTGTCATAGAGCATTGCAGGTCTTACCATCATCTTATAAAATTTCTCTTTAGGTCTAAGCGGTACTTTTTTGTCACACATTAGGCCTGACACATTCCTCCACTTCAACCAACCAACTTGAATTTTACTAATAACATCCCCATCTATATCACCATCTTCGAACAATAAACCCGAGATATCTAAAAAGTTCACCACTTTTAATGATTTGATCACCCATAGTTACATCTCTGCCACTAAAGCTATTACTACTAAAATTACATTTCATGTATTTAATTTTAAATCTACTCAAATAAAAGCTATTAGACTCCGATGTAGTCCTATATAGTTCAAGTTTTTCCTAAACTTTTTCTCTAGTTATATCCACAAGAAGGATATCATCAACGAAAAGCTTACACCAAGACACATCCTCCTGTAAATGTCCAGTAAGAGCATCCATAACAAAAGCAAAAAAATATGGGCTTAAAGCTGATTCATGAGGTAATCAAACTAAAATAGGAAATATACTTGGTCAATCCTTCATCTGTTCTAACGTAAGTAACAGCTTTTGTATGCATATCTTTAATGACTCAAATGTAAGTCATATCAACACCTTTCTTCTCTAAAACTCTCCAAAGGACTTCTCTTGGAACCTTATTGTAAGCTTTTTCTAAGTCAATAAAAATCATATGTAGATCCTCCTTATTCTCTCTGGACATCTCCATCAATAAATGTATAACTTTCATGGTAGACCTAGCTAACATAAATC
>NEWO01000015.1:2018388-2043713 GCA_003013225.1 Phalaenopsis aphrodite
CTCTTCCAAAGCAATTATAATTTTTTATCATCTTTAATAATTACTTAAAATTTTAAATTATAATATTAATAAAATTTTAAAAATAATTATTAAAAATTCAATTTGAATTGACATTTTCATAAAAAATATTTAATTTGAATTTGTCAATTTAAAGGGCATTTTCGCTATATATATATATAGATATATATATATTAAAGCTCCTAATACTAAAATATAATTCTTGGGTGAGCTTCTTCATAGAATTTGACTCATGATTATGCGGTATTAAAGATTCAGGATTGTTTTCAAGATTTAATTCCCTCTTTTCTGCAACACAATGAATTCATTTGGAGGTCTAGTTTTATTGTTGATGTTCTATTTTATCATTAATCTAAAATACTCTTTGTAGATATAAACAAGGTAAAGTATGAATTTCATCTTCATATGATCAGATCATGACCCGAAGATGCCATCTCCATTTATATTTTAGTTCAACTCCATTTATATTTCATGTGAGACTGTATAATTGACTTATATATTTTCAGTTGTGCTATGTTAGGATTCAAATTCAATTTTATGAGTTACTAAGTCGAACTATTGATTTATAACATAACTTTTTTTAGATTAATTTCCAATTCTAGCTTCTTCCAAAGCAATTATAATTTTTTATCATCTTTAATAATTAATTAAAATTTTAAATTATAATATTAATAAAATTTTAAAAATAATTTTTAAAAATTCAATTTGAATTAGCATTTTCATAAAAAATATTTAATTTGAATATGTCAATTTAAAGGGCATTTTTGCTCCATAATATATATAAATATAAATAATATATATATATATATATATATATATATATATATATATATATATATATATATATATATATATATATATTATAAATTAAAGCTCATAATACTAAAATATAATTCTTGGGTGAGCCTCTTCATAGAATTTGACTCATGATTATGCGGTATTCAGGATTGTTTTCAAGATTTATTTCCCTCTTTTCTGCAACACAATGAATTCATTTGGAGGTCTAGTTTTATTGGTGATGTTTTATTCTATCATTAATCTAAAATACTCTTTGTAGATATAAACAAGGTAAAGTATGAATTTCGTCTTCATATGATCAGATCATGACCCGAAGATGCCATCTTTAGGCTAACCAAATATGCCAACCTAGACTTGGGCAACTAATGGACCTTTAGTGGTGGCCACTAAAAGCATCTATAGTTGGTGTTTTAAGACCATAATATATCACATAGGCGATCATCTTTAAAGGTTAATTAACTCTTGAATGGACGCATTTGAAATTGATGACGATGTTTCCCCAAATTTTTTGGATTAACTCTAAGGAGCATTTTGAGACAATTGGCTTGCAAATAAATGGGATATTGGAGGCCCTGTAGTTTTGAGAAGTTTTGTATCTTTTGAAACAAATTACATAGTAATTTGGTACGAATGTCTTGGTTCAGCTTTTGGGATTGATGAGCTAAGCATCCACGATGTTGGTTTGTTGCCCAAAGTTTTGTTTGGGGTTGATTTGCCATTTTAAGTATGTTTTTGTTCACTTTAGCGAAACATAATAAAATCAATTTGGCCCTCTTAAATGGCATTATAATATGTTCATTCTTCAAGATATATGCATGATTAGATAGAGTTTTTATTATCCCAACAAGACTATTGCACCTTTGCTTAAAATTGTTGAGGAAATTATCTAATGCTTATTTAATACACACCAGCCTTAGGGTCTGTTTGGGGCAGCTGCAGCTTATTCAGCTTATGCTGATAAGCAACTTATCCTGATAATCTGCTGATGAGCAGCTGATCCAGATAAGCTGGCGGACTGTTTGGTTTGTGTGTTTGGAAAACAGCTGATTCTGGATAAATGACTATTCTGCCACTGTTCTGAATAAGCTGTTTGGTTTGTGCTTTTTGTAAACAACTTATTTGTAGTTTTTTTTTGGTAAATGACTATTCTAGCACTGCACAGTATTTTTTTTTGTAACAGAACTGTAAGGCTACACATTTGACAGTTGAGAACCAAATAAACTAATTCATGACAGTACAAAAAAATGTTATGCACTCCACTTAAGAGTGAATATCAAGAAAACATGAATTTCTAACATAATAAAAAAAAATGAATTTGACAAATATATCAAAAAGATTCAACCAAAGTTTATATAAAAATAAAAACTCATGATTCAAAGTAAACATAAATAGATGAATAATCTACCATCAAAAGAAGGCAGTATACCCATAATTATGGGGATCTTGTTTGTCAGGAACGCTTGAATTAAATTTTTGTATGTAGAAAAGCATATAAGAAGGGCAATCCAAAAGAACCACTTGGGTCATATGATTTAGCATAACCCTCTAAAAATAGAATTTCACAAACCCAAATCAAAGATTTAAACAAAATATAAAGAGTGAAAATAACCAAGTTTAGATGTTTGATATAAATACATATAAACTTTGTGGTATGCATGCACATCCTCCTCAAAAATATCAAAGCTAAAAGTAAGCATAAATGAGCTCATTGCACTCAAAACTATGACCTTTGAAAACCCTTTACACCTCCTTTATCTCCTTTCCATACAGAACCAACTCTCCACTGAAAATCTCAATGATTAGCTGAAAAAATAGAAGAATCCGGTCAAAGACAACCAAAACAAATCACAAGATTTAGCATAAAGGACAAAATAAGAAACCCAGATCGAGAACAAACGAGATGAGCAACAACAGAGCAAAAAAACTCACCTTTAGCGCAAACCGTGAGCAGCGCGGTGGCGAGGAGGGAGAAGAGAGTGAGAACAGGTGGATGGATCGAGCAAGATGCAAACTTTTCCGCAGGCTGAGATCCAAACAGAGACAAAACTGAGAAAGGGAATCTGATCGAGAGGCGAGCTGTAGCTTAGCGCCTAGAGCCTCCCTGCACCAGAGATCCCCTCCGGCTAGAGCCTCCCTGCACCAGAGATCCCTGTGATCTCTTCCTCGCATGCCTAGGTCTACGACCAAATGGGGAAGAGGAGGGATGAGAGGAGGGAGGAGAGGAATTTTCTTCCCTGGAGAGCAAATATGGGTAGCGACGGAGGCGAGGCGACGAAGGCGAGGCGACGAAGGCGAGGCGACGGAGGCGAGGCGACGGAGGCGAGGCGAGGCGACGGAGGCGAGGCGAGGCGACGAAGGCGACGGAGGCGACGAAGGGGACAAAGGCGACGGAGGCAGGATCGGCTACGATCGGGTTTAGCGAGGGTAAGTGAGTAAAAGCTAGAGGGGGAACACGGATCGCGGGGGTGTACCCGTGGTCGGCGTCTAATAGAAAATAGGAAACACAGTTTTTAAAAACTCACCTGAAACGCGAGAAACAAACAGTGAGGCGACGTTTATAAGCTGCCCCAAACGGGCCCTTAGTGTGTGATATGCTGTGAAATTTGATCATATGTAATTTATGGAAACTCTTTAAATGATGAAGTAGATAGATGCATACATGCATCATCCGAAGTGATTCAGTAGATCCAAAGTCAAATGAACTAACACTTACATTCCTAAGAATGCATCCACGTGTCAAATAAACATTTTCTAGAGGTAGTTCGAAACATGATGATTGTGATGAATGTCCTGAAGTACTTTGAGGGCTAGTAGTATTGGCAGTTGTTCAATTGATCAACAAAATGTCCTTGAGATTGTTTAATTGGAAGTCTCATTGTCAGATCTTGAAATGAGATAATAGCGAGATACTCCCATTGAAAGTATTTGGCTATGTATGTTTTGTGAAAGACAACAAACCATAAGTAGAGAAGCTAGATCTCATAGTTGTAAGTGTGTTTTCGCGGGTTATTCTGCTACCCAAAAGGGTTATGTTTGTTAGAGCCCGATAAAGAAGATGTTTTTTGTGAGCATGGATGTGTTCTATAGAGAATTCAAACCATACTTTATCCCGGAGGTTGCCTCATCCTTTGGTGGCTCGTCGGATATTGGAGGTATGAGGCAAGAGGGGGTAGGTATTGATGGTGAGAGTTTGGCTCATGTGGAAGTGATGAATTGTCCTGTGGTGGGGGATGAATCGATTGAGGAGCCAGAAAATGAGGAGATAGAACCGGGAGGAGGTGGGATTCAGACTGAAAGGGAGTTGAGGGTGTATACAAGGAGAAGGAAGCAGAATGAGGGAACAGTGGCTATAGTGCCACTCGTGCCAACAATCCCTTGACCCGATCTACTATTCAGATGGCCTTTGTGGATATTTTTTGCCAAAATGACTACCATTTGGCTAATTGTTGTGCTATGAAATAGTCACGTGCTTTCACAAAATATAGAATTAAACAAAAATTATCATTTCGTGAATGTCTGGGATTAATTACAAGATCAATTTTAAGTGTTATGAACAAACTAAATATGATGGTTTGAGTATTATGCAAAATTTATGGTCCTGTTGTTAAATATTGTTTGTTTAGATTATTTAGTTATTATTATTTGTTTTACTAATGGTCTTAACATGAAATTGCAGAGGAACTAATATAAAATTGATTAAAAATGTCGCATGAGACTTATATAAATAATTTTAGATGCTATGAATATTAGGACTATTCTTCTATTTGCAAATTTGAATCAGTGATTCTACTAAGAACTAACAACTCATCTAAAGCCTATTAAATATACGCTAGTGCAAGAGTCCTTGCTATTTAATGGAACCTGAACTTACTGAGGAAATTATAGTTCATGAATAAAATTTAGAGGATATTTTAGATGTTGAAATGGTTTATTGTTGTTTCTTTATGAATCTATATTTTAATATTTTGAATTTAAGTTTGCTCCTTGCTTAATTTATGTTCATGAACTTTTAGAAATTTTTAATCAAGAATCAAAATTGGAATTCAAAATCAAAATTGAACATGCGATGTAATCTAAATTTGAAAACAAAATGAGCTTGCAGTTTACCACCTTTGACTTGATGCAATTTTCTTTTGGTTTCAAACTGATGCATGCAAGTTGGAAGTGCATTTCCTTCAAATTAGCATTAAAAGTGTGATTGTCTGAGGAAACTCAGCTTGTATTAATGCGAGGCTTGAGTTTCTGTGTGCGAGCTTGCCTTGCTCTCGGGCACCTGGCACTGGCACGCTGCTTCTAGCACGGGGTTGTCATGGTAACTTGACCCGATTGCCTCTTTTCACTCCCCAAATTGCATTCCACACTTGATAATTTATAACACTTGATAATTTATAAATTTTATCTTAACTAATTTATGTTTTCTTTTCCTCTCATCAAAGTACTTTTTTGGTTTTCTGCCTTTTTCATCCGCCAGTTTTAAAATTCTATGATAATTCGATGCAGCACATTCGGACACCACCATTGCAAAAATGTTGGTTGGAAACAAATGTGATTTGGAAAACATTCGGGCTGTTTCAGTCGAGGAAGGCAAGAGCCTTGCAGAAGCCGAAGGGCTCTTTTTTATCGAAACTTCAGCCCTAGATTCGACGAATGTGAAGACCGCCTTCGAAATAGTCATCAAGGAGATATATAACAACATCAGTAGGAAGGCATTGAACTCTGATTCCTACAAAGGGGAGCTGTCTGCCAATAGGGTAACCCTTGACAGCCATGGAAGTGATGATGCATCAAAGCAAGTTTCGAGTAAGTTTTCTTGCTGTTAAGATTCTTAAAAAGTGTTATTTAAATAGTGTTCCCAATTATAATAATTTTCTGAAGGAACTTTTTGCGCTTGTTTATTTCATATGCTTATATTTGTTTTCGGTTTGCTATAAGTGTATTCTATGCATTGTTTGAATAATAAGGTCAATATACTATCTGAATTTTTGTATTACATAAGCTCAAATGCTTGTTTCAGCATTACATGACTTGTTGTTACTTGTAAAATGCATAAATGTGCAAAAAAGAAGAAAAGTAAAGTTTCGGTTGGTTTGAATGGATCGATTCACAAAACAGTTAGAACGAGTGAAATCAAAATAAGAAATTTTAAAAATAGAATTGATCAATTTTCTTATTAAAATCGATCCAAATTAAATTTAATTGCGTATCTATATGCTGATCACCTTAGACAAGCTAACCGACCGTGTTTCTTGATCGAGTTATTTAATCAAATTAATCAAGTCGAGCTGTCTAATTGGCTTCGTGAGCCATCTAGCTTCACACTTTGGACCAAATCCATAGACTTTCAATTATAAACATATCTTTCATCATTAAAGGATATGTCCATTGTATTACAGTAAACCCCATTTATAGAGGGATCGGCTTATTGTTACAAATAAAACACTCGTTATACATGAATCTTAAGAGATCTATGATTTATTCGTTCTGTTATGTTCTAGTGCGGGCTTTATAATTAATATTAACCTGGTAATACTTTGCACGAGTAACTTTTCCTTATAAAAAGCTTTTTCTCATGCTCACTTTTGGTAACACTCCTAGTGGCCAACTTGGACATGTGAGGTGTTGATCTTATGGGGAGTTCAGCCAAACCAGCTACTAGGCACATGGAGCTTTATGGGAGAGTTGTCGAGTTGCCTCGATTGAGTATCTGTGCGATGATCTTCATGGGTAGGCTATCTGTTTGTGCTTCTGATCAAGTTATTTGGTTGAATTGATCGAGCCGAGCTGCCTAGAGGCTCTTTGAACCAGTTCCAGAGCTTTTAATTGCACATCTATGTTGAAGTTCAATAAGAAAGGTTACCAGTAAGGAAGAGGTCTTTATTTAGTTGAAGACAAAAGAAGAGATTATGATAAACATTAATTGGAGAATGATATGGACTTACAATTACGAAGAAAAATGTCAATGGACTTAAAAAATGTGTCAAACAATTTAAATTGATATCCTAATAAAAAAATAATGATTTTTGAAAAAACGTTACAATATGACGTGCTTGTACAATGAAGCTTATTTAGGCCAAAATGTTAAGATATTCTTGATGTCTCATTAACAAAATTTTTACATGAATCTCGATGCATTTTCTTGATTAAAGATATCACAAATTCAATTTTTAAGAACTATTTATGACAAAAAAGGAATCAACAATTATCGTCCAATCGGGTGAGTAGAGAAGTTATACACTAAAAGATCAAAATGCCCCTTCCCAAAACGCTATAAATCGACCCTCTCCAGAGCTTGTTTTGGAGAGAAGACCCGGTGATAACCACCAACATCAGTAGCCGTGGACCATTGCTAGTTATCATCGTCTGTCACCCCCAACCATTGGCTGCCAATACCCCTTCTTGCAAACTTGTAGTCCCATACTCTAAATACAATTGTTGCATCAAACACATATATTTTCTTTATACTGTATAAAGACGAGTATAATCCTCGGTGTAAGATTGTAACCCCGTTCTTCTTGTTGTTGGAGAAGGTTTCACTCCTCTTTTCATAATCATATAGTGCACTATTTTGATTATACTTGGCACATTGATTTTTTTCCTTCTCAAGCTTTTCCACATAAAAATCTTGTTGTTTCCTTTTTTATGTGTGCTTGTGCGTTGGATTTCGTACAACGCCAACATGCTAAATAATCACTCTAATCTCGGGAATTTTTCAGCACACAACAATTCTTATGAAAATTCTATCCAAGTAGGCTTAAATATGAATGAATTTATTTTATGATTAGTACAATATAAAATTTCATATATACTCCTTTCTAATTTATATTGCAATTATCCTATAAGAAATCTTTCATTCCAAAATCACTCCATGACAAAGAGACAATGACAACTCAAAACAACACCAACGCAACAGTAATGCGACATCAGCCAGCCACACATCCCCTTTCCCCGTGATTCCCCACCCGTGACTCCTCCCCCCCACCACCATTCTCTCTCACTCTCTCTATACATACTCCCACTCTCCATCACTCTTTCAACATCCCTCCTCCTCTCTTTCAATACATCCCTCCTCCTCTCTTTCAATACAACTCCTCAGTCATGTCCTCCACCATCCGCGCACCAGCCATACTATTGCTCACCATGCTATCTCTAGCCACAGCAGCAACGGCTGTCAGCTTATGCAACATCAGCTCCGACGAGCTCGACGAATGCCGGCCAGCGGTGAGCGGGCTGAGCCCCAGCGAGCCCACCGCGGCTTGCTGCTCGGCGTTAGAACAGGCCGACCTGCCTTGCCTCTGCTCCTACCGTAGCTCGCCGCTGCTGCCATCATTTGGTATTGATCCTGATCTCGCCATGCAGCTCCCACGCAAGTGTAGCCTCTCTCTGCCTCCCGATTGCTAGCTGATTACTTGTCCCCCGGCAGCTGCTGCTTAGTGCTGATATCTATGTATTACTTCACGTGTGTTTGTTGTGTTTTAGTGAAAAAAAATATTATGTGCGGGTGAGATGTAGGTGAAATGTATTTGAGATGGGCACTGTATTCTAATCCAGGAGAAAATATTAGTTCTAGTAAATTAGATTGTGTGGTGCTTGCCTTGGAAGAAACTACGCTGCCAAACATATGGTGTAGTGTGATGCTGTCTTCATCAGCCTGTCGAGAATATCGACATAATATTATCTCCTAATTTTTAGCTGTTTAGCTGAGGTGTTGCGGTTGGTGATTAAACTCTGCAGCAAATCAAGACTAGTGAAAAACCGTAGATTTCAGTGACCGTTTTTTGAAAAGCTTTTAAAGCACGGTTTATCTAAACAGATAAAATTGCAGTGCGTCGTCTCAAATGGACCATAATGCTCTGGCATAAATGAGGATTTGTGCTTGGGAAGTGTTGCTTAAGAAAAGGGAGAATTTTTTCTCACGTTAAAGCTATTTAAAAAATTAATTATAAAATGAGAAATATATTTATAAACTATAAGATATTTTTTTAATATTTTATGAAATTTTTATTCTTGAGTTATAAGACAATGGTTAGCACAGTTTTGAACGTTTAATGCCTAAAAAGTTATTTATTTATTTATTTTTGGTTGGTGTTGTTGTGTCTATTAAATCTTTTTGAGAGGATCATGAGTTCATACAATTAGAGACTTTGGGTCTGTTTGGTGCAGCTTATGTGTTTTTAGGATAAGCAGCTTATCTTGAAACGCGGCCCACGGTCGACTCGCAGCTTGCGTTTAGTGTAAAAAACCCAAATGTGGCAGACAACGTTTTAAAAAACGCACAAATCAAACAATTTAGCGGTTTTTTAAAAAATGATGTCTCACTTATAAGCTGCCCCAAATGACCCTTTATAAGATAGATGAGTAGGGGAGGTGAAAGTGAAAAGTTCTGGTGTGTGTGTTACTCCTTATTCCCCCCACTTTTTTCTGGCCTCCCTTGAGGGAGTAAGGGCCTTCCAATTTATGTCTCACAGGATGTCCTTACCCTCATGTGGTCACAAAAGGAAACATAATATATATATATATATATATATATATAAATATATATATAACTTGTTTTTATTCTCAGGGTGCTCCAATCTTAAAGAATGATTTCATTAAAAAAAAATTATGATGGGTTGTCTTGATGTTTCGGAAGAAAGAAACAAGTGGTTATAATTTAGGTAAAGTTTGATTGTAAAATTATAATAGAGTAAATTTGTTTTTTTTTTAATTATTTGGATTTTATTGGTGCACTGTTAACAAATTTTTATCGACACACGAATCTTACAATATTTTTAATAAAAAAACATTTCAAATTTAAATTCAAGATAAAGTTGATTGTAAAATTATAATAAAGTTAATTTTTTTTAAAAAAAATTATTTGGATATTAATGGTGCACCATTAACAAATTTTTTCATCTATTACAAATCTCAAAATATTTTCAAGAAGAAACATTTGAAATTCAAATTCAAGATAATATAAATCATTGATTTCATAAAGTTTATAACTAAATTGGCAGTCTCGACAATGCGAACCCAATGATAACAAAATTGATTCAATCAGAGTCCAATCAAGTTGAGATCGTGGCCATTAAGAAACATTTAGAAGCTTCAGATTGTTGATTGAATGATAAAAAAAACTCCCAAATTCAACATACTTATAGGCAAATCGAGTGTCTCGACGAGAGGAATCCAACGAACCCAAGCTCTCTTAATTCTAAGGTCATTAAGACCCTCAAATCATTATTATTTTTATGCCCTCTGAAAGTTTTTTCAAATAGATAAATTCTTGATGTGACTCATTTATCAGTCTCATTGACCCTAGTATTCTCATCAACCATGAGAGATTGCGCCTCCAGTACTTGCACCGAGGCTTTATTCTCTCTTTTAAACTTGATGAAATTGGTATTTTGATCATCCATATTTACTTGGTCTTTTGTTTGAAGATTCTGGAGCTGATCTAGGTCCAACGGCAAGTCAGCATGCTTGCTTTTCACAAATTTCGCCCTCAACCTGATGTTCTCCGACTTGAAAGATCCTAGCTTTTTGCCTCTTCCTAGGTTGAAGCCTGCTCCTAATAACTATCTAAAAGCTGGCGACGTGATTGCTACATCGAGTAACCCCATTGTCATGCATTCACCAAGCTCTTCTTTACTAGCAATTGGAGTCATTGCATGTTCGCCTTTGCTTGATTTCTCAATTGAACAAAACTCAATACATGCCCCTTTAAGTAATGTTTGTTTGAATAGGGATCGCCAGACATCCAATCTTGAGTCAAGTCAACAAGGGATCTTTATCTTCTTCTTGTTAATTTGATGATTCACCCTTTCAAGTCAAACTCCTCCCCCGTCATAGCCACTGAAGAAGTATTAGAGGGAGCCTCTGACAATCCACTATTAGTCACCTCTACTCTCCACCTATTCGGGCGAGGCTCTTCAGGTATCATCTTTTTCATAACCGCTTTAACTTTTCATTTGGGTTGCAGATTGATTTGAGCAGGCATTCGAGGAACTTCCGAACCAATCCATCTGCTGATTCTCATACCAACCCGCTTTTTTGATGCTTTTCCTACAATAGTAGCAAGGAAGTTTCCCCATCTTCATCGTCATCATCCATAAGGATAACTAGATCACCTAGACTCGACGACGCCATTATGGCCTCGTTATCCATGGGAAGTCCTGCCAACTTTGCTTTCATCTTGTACTTCATAACGAAGGGAGGCCTTGACAATTTCCCTAATATCGGGGGCAAAGTGTTCATAAAAGAATTCAAATTTAATCATTTAAATAAAAAAACTCACTAAGTAGAATGTTTCTCAAGCACGACATGCTAATAAAAGTTTCACATTAAGCTCCACTCCATAAAGGCATGAGAAGCTGAAATGTTTAACAACGGGTATTTTACACATGCCTAATACTCCTTCCACATATGATGTTTAAGAATTCTCTAGCCTACCTTTCTTCGAGAAAAACAAAATTTACTCTTCTAGTCTTGAATCTTATTTTCGATACGAATGATGGTCGTCACTATAGGAGAAAAAATCACTCTCGTCAAGTACACCTTCGGCCGAAGAACATTCCTAAAGAGTTTCATTGAGCATATTAAAATTTTGGCTCAAAGGAATAGGGTCATGATCATTATAACTGATAAAAAGTTAGGGCTGATTTGCGTAAACACGTCTAAAGAAGTTCAAGATATCCTTTAATCTCCTTGTACAAAGGAAACATCGAATATGAATGAAACTGATAACAAAACACAAATCTCATTATGGTGAATGTTATTTGGAGCCTCATCCCTCCTTTGAACCTTATGGTAGTTGCATTTTTGAACGCAGACAACAGCTATGCATCAACCAATATCTTCTCATCTATGTGGGTTCCTTTTAAGAACTCCGCCGTCAAGAATGAAATAACACTTTTATTCAATTTGACCACCATTGTCGGGAATGAAGATGTCATGAAGAAAGTAAAGATTGAAAGGCTCAAGGAGGCGAACAAGAAACACAACGATACCTCTACTTTCTTTCTTTATAAAAGTATAAACACACAACAATCTCGCTCTGATACCCACAATCACAATATCAAGAGATACAAACTCCAATTAAATTATAAATTGTCTTTTATACCCAAAAAAACCAACAAAAAAATAAGAGACAGAACCATAAGAAACGTATCAAACAACTATCAAGTTATTATTGAGGAACTTCATAAAGATTTCAATTCTAAATGCAGTATCAAGACATAAAAAAGAAAATATCAAACCCGCACAATTACAAATGTATGAATAAAAGAAGAGTAAATCATTATTATTTACATCATCCAATGAAATTACTCTTGACTGAAGAAGACGCTGAATAATAAATCAGCCACTAGAGAAAAAGCTATCCGGACTATTCAACTCAAGTTGATGTCGAAGCACAACCAACTCCATCTCTGTTACCACCAGCTTCAGCTAAAATTAGCAAAATTTTCCTCCAATATTGCCTCCAACTTGGTCACGTGATTTCAGGCCAGCCTTCACCTCTCTGGCTTCAAGGTCTACGAAATGCATCCCACCAACACTTCTTGGCATCTAACAAACCGAGGTAAGTGGGTGCTTCCAATTCCTGAGGCATTTGTAGGGGTGTAAACGAACCAAATACGAACGAATAAAGCTTGTGTTCGTGTTCGGTTTGTTTGAAATTTAGTTTATTTGAATTAAGCTCGTGTTCGAAATTGTTCATGAAGTCATTGTTCGTGTTCATTTCTTAACGAACGAGCCGAACACGAGTTGTTCGCGAACGACGAGCCAGTTTGACATCCCTAATATTAATATAAATAAATAATATA
This sequence comes from Phalaenopsis aphrodite, assembly GCA_003013225.1. Lineage (NCBI taxonomy): Eukaryota > Viridiplantae > Streptophyta > Magnoliopsida > Asparagales > Orchidaceae > Phalaenopsis > Phalaenopsis aphrodite. The sequence goes on from NEWO01000015.1 coordinate 2,031,006, forward strand.
TTATATTAATTATATAACTTAGATTATATAAATATATAATATCTATATTAGTATATTATTAATATAATATATTAATATATTATTAATATAATATATAAATATATTATTATTATTATCAATTTATTATATATTATAATTTATAAAATTTAATTTTTTTAAATATCATAAATTTTTTTATATAATTATTTTAAATTGTTTAATATTTCAAAGAATAACGATTCGAACACGAACGAACACATCACTGTTCGTGCTTAGTTCGTTTAACTAACCGAACGAAAAAAAAATTTGTTCACGTTCATCTCATTTATTTATCGAACGAATCGAACACGAACTTTTCGCAAACAACGAACTTTTTTTTTTTGACAGCCCTGGGCATTTGAGTACCTTCAGCCCGAGCAAGCATCACTTCGAGATCCAAAACGGCGTGCCACCTCCAAGGTTTGACTGGCAATAGGCGCGGCCGATTCTGACAAGGGCTCAACATTTGTGTCACCTCATGCATGGGTAATGGGACATTAATGTAAACTTGAAATTTAGGTGTTAGAAATGTAAATACATAGTATTTAAGTCTCATGCAAGTAAATCTTCCTATATTTTTATTTCATGAAAAAAACCAAAATTTACCATATATGTGATATTTGATTAAAAGAAGTGTAAGATTCATGAAATTAAATTGATATTATATGTTTAAGATATGTAATTCATGATGTTTGTTTATATTAACACTTCAAGAAACAATTAAAGTTTGTTTATTAATAATCGAAACATCTGAACCGAACTAAACGTTCTTTTTGTTGGTTCGATTTTATCAAAATTTTGATTGATTCAGTTTTTCAAATTCTAGACTTTTGGTGCAATTAGATTTACCAATTTACAATAGATTCATCCGAACCAAACTGAATGCTATCCTTTAGTTTCGGGACCTCTGCTTTCCTCTCACCAATTTTCTCTAAAATCAATAAGAAATCATATTTAAAGAGGAAATAAGCCTCAATCAGACAAAATAATGTTGGATTGCATTTGGAAAGCGAACCGGCATTCCAAAATCTTGCCCGCTTCGTTGCAACCCTCCGAAGAGAATTTGTCGGTTAAGGGAGACTCACCAAAGACACCCGCAAGAGCAGCCCGCTGATCAACTTAAAAATTGCAGTTAAACAAAATATGAAGGTTCATGCACATCCACAATAGAAAGCATGGTATACTAACTGCTTGAACCAGATTAAGCACAAGTTGTGGGGACAACTTTGTTCTTCTCTTTAAACAATTCAAAAGACAGACCCTTTATAGGGTCATTTGGATAATAATAATAAAAAAATTTCCCAATGGACAAATCTCTAGCTGAGGTGGCATCACCCTATTACTTGGGATAACCTTCTCCACTATGCCCACAGCGGGAACCAACACCTTCACGATCGCTGAGAGGAGATTATGAGAAGCATCTCACTCTGTGGCATTCCTCTCCCTAGAATGCCTAGTTGTCTTTCGAGTTTCCTCCTCTCAAGATTTAAGCTTCTTCAACGTTTGTTGACTAAGTCTAGCTCGAAGGAGTGATCACGAAATCTTCATCCCTTCGACAGTGTTTCTATCCCTCATGATATGTTGAAGTTAAAAGAACTCCAAAAATCGCAACATGAAGTCACTCTTTTGCAAAATGAGAACTTACAACTCCTACAAAAAACCTTTTTGTAGGCCTTAAAGGGAGTAAACTTTTAAAATTTGTTGACCACCATTTATTGTTATTTTTTTTATATTAATTCTTCTTTCTTAGGACAACATAACAACATTATAATGGATGCTAAGGACACATCCAAAATTAGGGTAAACACGATACAACATTCATTTTCTCACAAAATCTAGTTCTACTAGAAATTAGGGAAGCCCTAATTCTTAATCCTGTCATCCTAAACCTTTTCTAAACTCTCATCTAGTTCTACTAGAAAGAAAATCAGTTCTAGTCGCAATACAACTCAAGCTGCAAATTTTTTTTTATGATTGGGTGTAAGACTATTTGGTCTCAACAATAGAACCAAACATTTATAACAAACTCCTTCATACAAGAGAGCCAAGGCCCCAATGAATAAAAACTGATTGCACCCACCCATAAGCTTAGGTGACTTCTCCATGCATGTGCAACACAAATTACTCGGAGACAAAAGTCGGTCCTAGCTCAGAGATGATGTAAGGCGGTCTAATTCCTCGCAGGTACGGTTGAAGTGCTCCTTAGGTCAAGGAAAATTTTGTGAAGAAACATATTGCGTTATCGTTATAGGAACAATTTTATTTTATTTTTTTAAAACTAAGCTGTAAATCACAACGATAAATGAATATCTTCATAATCCCGTGAGATAGAGAAACTCCATCCTCTCATTCTTCTTGCAATCTCTATTCAAAGTGACAAGAAAATCAAAGTACTAAATGTATACCCAAATAAGACAATATAACCTAACAAAGCTTTTTCAGGGATACATCATAGAGATCAACAAGGCTATTGGGCTCTAGAGGCCCATATCCTAAGATCAAGTCATTTTCGAGTTGAGCTCACTTGCTAAAATGGTCGAGCTGAGCCCACCCGTGAAAGTGGTTAAGTTAACCTAAGGTGAACAACCAGAAAAAATCATCATTACACACAAGGACATGTGTAAATCTTTATTTATGATGTCACTTGATACTCATGTCACAATCTTTTTATCCAGATATTGTTGACAGACATAGTACCATATGTAATATAGCTTTATATTTCTTTTTTCTCGTGTATAAAAGGTCGGAGTGGCTCAACTTTCAGTACCTTGAAAAGTGTTTTACCCTCTCTCTCTCTCTACCTCATACGTTCTCACTCTCTATCTCGCTCTCTCTTTCTCTCGTTACAGTGGAAACAAAAATCCTTCGTTTGAATCATTCCCTATTGCCTAGGGATCTTGAAAAATATTGAGTGAGAAATAGGAGCCCTAAAAAGATATCCATCACTAGAGCTGTAAACGAGCAGAGCTTGAACGAACACAAGCTTGGCTTGTGTTCTGCTCGTTCGAAACTTTTTGTGTTTGAAATCGACTCGTGTTAGAAATTCGTTCGTGAACAGTGTGTTCGTGTTCGACTCTATTTAAATATTCTTTTTCATGTGCGACTAGAAATTGGATAAAAATTAGTAAGAAAAACCGATATATGGTGTTAGATTCAAACATACTCCAACTCTGTAGAATAGAAGGCGCAAAATCACATTATTAGACGAGTTGATGTGATTTAAACTTAGATATAAATATATATAACTTATTATTAAAATTAATATATATAATTTCTTTATTTCAAATTAAAACAAGTTGAATTCGAACAAACCGAACACAAACTACTTAAGGAACCAAATAATAGCTATTTGCAAACAACCAGCTCTTTTGACAGCTCAATACATCACCTTCTCTTGTAAACTTACATCCTGTAGGAAAAAAGAATTATTATATGTAGAACCTGCACATGTAGATTTCGCTTAGATTTTTTCAAAAGATTCAACATAAAATTAATCTAAAACTAAACAGAATTAACGAAAGTTTAGTTTAACGTAATTAAACCTTTTTAAAATTTATAATTAAAAGTAAGGAGGAGATAGATAGTGCCGTACAGATAGAGATAAGCCGCTAGCGGATAATATTTGAAACTCGGTCAAGCTGTCACGTTCCGACAATGAGTGAACGGCGAAAGCTGGCGCTACCTAATCCGCCTCAGCTTTGTAGCCCAAACCTAAGACACGATCAACATGGGAGAACCACCCGCAGCTGGCTCAAATTATAAATTTATTTATTTATTTTCATTTTATTTTTAAAAATAAATTTTATTTAATTTTATATTTAAAAAAATAAAAAAATTCTTTACTAAAAACAGGCTAGCGTGCATTTTATTCCCTATTTTTTAAATTAAAAAAAATATACTCAACTCTTCCATCATTAATCATTACGTCATTTCAGTCATTGCTGCTATATTTAACTTATATGTATAACATTTTAAATTATTATTATTTTAAAATTAGACACGGCAATATGTCCGATGTGCATTGGATGGATGTTGGATGGGCCATACCCTCCTCAATCACAATGTCAACTAGTGTGTAAACGAGCTCTCTCGCTCGTGTTCGGCTCATTTATATTTCGAGCTCAAAAAATGTGTTCGTGTTCGGCTCGTTTGCTTAGCGAGTCAAGCACGAGCCGTTCACGAACAGAGAGTCATTTTGACAACCCTAATCAAGTAGCTATAATATGTTAAGGATTGTGGCAAGATAATAAAACATCATTTGAATATAATATAATAATTTTTATTATAATTATTTTATTTAATAATTTTAATTGATTATAAATCTTTGTAGTCTTATAGTCAATTAATTTTTTTAAAAATACCACTCATTAACTATATTTATTCGTGTTCGGCTTGTTTAATTAAAAAATATGTTTTTTTTCATTTAAAATATAGGGGTATATATATATGTAAACATAAAAGAATTAAGTTATTAAACAATTAAATCTTTATATTAATAATATGATAATTTTCAACATTACTCTGATCTTTGTAAGTAAATACAATAATATTTATATATTTTAATGCAATGTATAAATAAGAAAAATGCTGAGAAGGGAAACAGATATGACGCAAAGATGGCATCATGCATTAATGGAGAGGGAGGCGGGTCCATTCAATGCTCAACAAACCCTAACAGTGCCAAAAAGCCAGATACTGTTACATCATGCATGGCGGCCAATTCATCACCATTCAAACCACTGCGGTAACTTTTGGAGGTAAAAAGAACTTTGCATATACAGCACATATTTCTTATGTATTTATATATTTCACACCTAGAATATTATATATATATATATATATATATATATATATATATATTTGTCACAGTTGTCTGCATAAATCTCGAAGCACTCGTACGGTCTAGATGATGGCTAGACAACCACGGTGTCCTACCATACACTACTTCACACGGTCAGAAATCAACCAATGCATTGTGTCAAGAGATTCAAGTGACATGTCACATGACAGTTCGGGTCGACCGTGACGCATACAGTAATTGTTGATCACGACTGATCAACCGACCGGTATTTACCACGTCAGACGGAGGACGCCTCGGCCAACCAATTCATTGTTCGGCTGCCACTCAGCCGGTCTCTTCAACAGAGTGAATTCAAGCAAGACGACCGACTAATTGCCGCCATGCTATAATTCAAATTGTAATATAAATATGATTTAAAATTCGTTTGATCAATTAGAATATCGAATGTATTAATAGCAGTTTCTATAACATTCCCTCCTTTATGTATTTAAACAAAATACATCACTATAAATAAAGAAGAAAAATACGAATAAAGAGACCTTTTACCGAGTCTTTCAACAGACAACCTCTGATGGGCTATACCCACTCTTCTCTTCTCTTCTCATCCTCTCGATCCTCAAACTCTCAAGACGTGTTTAAAAAGGACAATTTAGAATCCAACAATATATAAAAATTTGCCGCTTTAAATCCATGGATGAAAAGTTGTATTTCACTTGTAGAAAGAGATAAGAATGCTATTATAGATGTGATATTGTGTTAGTATGAAAGTATAAGTGTGAGGCATGTAAATACATCAGAATCATTTGCTATGTATACAAATAACCATCATTGAAAGTACAGCATTTCAGTAATGACTAATGAGTAAATAATCATCTCCTCCGAGGGCAGAAACACGAATTGATTGAAGCCCACTGGCCTTACTGTAGCTCAGCCTTTTGTCCTCTTGGCTAGAACAAATGGAGAGAGAAAGAATAGAGTATAGGACAAAAGGCTTGAGAGAAAAATTTAGGAGGAGTTCTATTAATGGTAGAGTAATTACAAAGGCTATTTTTTTCCCTTGTATACGGAGGATACCTCGCTAAGTCATCTATAAGGATACGCTACATAAAGGGCTACAAAAGAAAAAAGGTCTTTACTTGGAGACGCAGCCCAATAATTCTTATGTATTTGCATATCTAACTACTTATCTTTAATATTTGCTATGTTGGATAGGTGCATTTAGCTATGTAGTACCCAATTCTTATGTATTTACATATCTAACAACTTATCTTTAATATTTGCATTTATACCGCCAAAATCTTTCACATCATATAAAAAAATACCACCATTTAAAAAAAAAATGTAGGGAAGGTGGCATGCATGTACATAAGAATTGAGTGATGGATATGTATTCCAATAAGATAATATATATAATACAAGTTAGGAGAAATTTTTTTCAAAAAAAAATAACATAAATAAATATTAAATTTGGATTTATATTAAATTAACATGTATGTTCACTTATGACAGATAAATTATTAAAAAATAAAAAGATAAAAACAAAATTATGAAAATTTACTTGAATAAGAAGCATTTTGTATGAAATAAAGGGAGATATATTTGATATGATATAATTAATATGAATTATGTAATTGATAAGAAAATATTATATATTTATGTAGTTATAATTTAATTAATATTAGAAAAAACGTGAGTATAATGATTGATAAAATTAATAAAATGACTTAATTAATAAACATAAATAAATAAAATAAATATATAATTGATAATTTATTCTTAAATATTATTGATATTAACATAAATTATATTATTTTAAATTTATAATTAAATAAATTCCAGTTTACTAACTTTTTTAAAGTAATACCTCAAATGTAACATGAATTATTATTACACCTAATATCAAATATTCAATAATTTATTTGTTGCATATCATTTTAGTTCATGCTTAAATTTATTTAATTATTAATATTAAAATTTTAATCGAATATTATTTGAGTTAGATGATATTGTAGTTTTGCTTCATTCAAAAGCCAGAATCGCGACCACCACACTTCCCCGCGCCATCCATTGAAAACAGAGATGGAGGGAGCGGCTCCCAATGCCTCACAGGTCAAAACCCAGTACTGCCGCCTCTCTGCTCCTCGGGATAACCCACTACTGCCGCCTCTCCGCTCTATCCAAAGCTCTCTTCTTCGTCATTAGTAGCCCATCGTCGTCTCTTTAAAGCGAACAGGGCACTGCAGGCCTTGCCGCGTTATTAAAGAAGCCGCTTTTACGACCAACCATTACTGTTCTCCCTCTCCACTGTGTCTTCTGCTTCGATCGCGCTGTTACTGTGCGAAGAGAAATGGAGGTCAGAAAAATAGCGTTCAGCTCCAAGATTGGATTTTTTTTTTTCAGTACTTGTTAATTTTGCTCTTGCTCTGTTTTTGGGTTGGGAAGTTTTATATGAACATGATTGGTTTCAGGGGATGAAGATGTGGCAAATCCCTGCTTTTGGGAACTGCGACGAGGGGTTCATCACCCAGTACTACAAGTCCGCAAGCCAGGGAAGAACAAGATTTGTTGACGAAGAAGATCTCTTTGAGGTGCCAGTAGCCATGCCTGTGAAGTATGGTAATCCTTACGGCGGCCATTGTCGCCGAAAGGTTCGGCCTTTAGTGCTCTCCTGTGCTCTTTTTTGAGATTTTGTTAAGTTTTCGTTTGTTTAGTGAAGCGGATCTTGTTGGTCTCAGGTGAGGTCGGGGAATGGAGACGGAGCTGAGAAGCAACACATTAAACAGGGAAGGGGCTTCGGTGCTGCCGCAGGTACTCTGAGGAGGCGTAATGCTGTGGACGAGGATTTGTATAAGATTCCCCCTGAGTTTCTCCATCAAAAGCCTATGAGGGTCTCTCTCCCCTCTTTCTCCATCTCATAAATATCATGCATGTATTTCATGATATTGGGGTGGTATTGCATCTCCAATATCATCTCAATATTATCTCAGTATAACCCATCTCCTATCTGCACGCACATTAGGTGTTTTCTTCGAAGTTGCCATGGAAAAAATCTTTTTTTTAATCAAACTTTTCTGTAATTCGTTTTTGTTGCAGAAGAAGCCTCTGAGGAGTTTGTTGTCGGGATGTATGAGTCTCAACTGCATTCGCTGAGCTCGGAGAAGAACCATGAAATCATCACAGTTTTCTCATTTCCTGCTCTCTTTTAATTTATTTTCATCCTTCATGGATTTGGTGTTTAGATTCTCAGCATAAGATGCTAGTTTTACTTTCATTGGAGAGGAGGCATACGGATTCTCAATTTTTGATTAATGTATGTCTCACAAAGTCTATGTGGCTGTTGTAACTTTTGACTTGTGTACTTCAACGATGAGCACGTGATGGTTCGATTAATAATAAGGGGAATTTGCCAAATTTGGGCACAGTCATGGTACAATTTCCACGTGTTTTTTTAACTGAGCTTTTAACGATAGCTTTGTGCTGCAGAACTTAATAAGCTTTATTAAGCGGATGAGGTTGCAATAATGAGCATTAAGGGTTTTTGATTTTCAAAGCTAAACTTCCAATACCAATAAAAATAGAAGATTATTTAGTACTTAAACGTTTGAAATTGAATCGGGATTAAGACTCTTCTTGCCGTCGGTTTGATGACAGCAAGTGTCTTAGATGAATCTTCATCGTTTTCAGCTATTTTTTTGACAACTTCGCTCTGATACCAAATTTTGTTTTTCAAAGCTAAACTTGCCAACAAAAAATGGAAGATTGTTTAGTACTTAACGTTGTAAATTGGATCGGGATTGAGGCTCCTCTTGCCATCGGTTGTCATGTTTGATGACAGTGTCTTAGATGAATCTCCATCATTTCCGAACTTCTGAAATGGTGAATTTGCCGCTCGCTCCTGAGGATGTAGGCATCTTTGCCTAACCTTGTTGAATCTCTACGTTCTTCTTCTAGATTTGTGTTGATTTCTGTGATTATTTTGCACTAAATTTCACAACAAGTTGGCATGGTATGCTTGTGATTTTAATGATGTTTTCGTCCGCTAATAAGATTATTAAAATGCTACTTAATTGTTAATTAGAAGGAAAAAAGATATAAAGATACAATTAAACTGTTTAGATGGTTCAGGGCACATGTGTGTAATACCACTACAGGAAAACAATCTTCGCCTCTGAGTTGAAACACGTGACAGTCGCCCCTTCCGAATCAAAGTACAATCGATTTCTAGGGTTTTTTTATTCTCTCATTTGTATAGGCTTATATTGTTAAGTACACTCCAACTAATAGTGTCAATTGTGCTAAGCTTGCTGAATTTCTTTCGATGTCTTTTATATAGATTATTGTCAATTAATACTGTTAAGCGACTTTGAATAGTTCAAATAATACATCTTTTATATATGCTAATGTTATTAATTAACACTAACTAATAACTTTGAATATATCAAGTATTCTGAGCTCATTTCTTTCAACCTCTTTATAGAGAGTTTAATGTCAACTTGGGATACTATGACTAATAGTCTCAAGTAGGTCAAATATTCTTGCTGCATTTCTTTCAACAACTTCTATTTAGGTAAATATTATTGAGGCTTAATTTGCCAAATAGTCTCATGTAGGTCAAATATCAGGGTGGATTTTCTTTAATCTCTTTGATATGGGTTGAAATTAATGAGAACCTAAATGGATAATCTCGAGGATAGGTCGAAAATTTTTCTTTCAACATTTTCTATGAAAATTAATATTATCAAGTAAATACACTTTAAAAGCATCATATCTAAGTAAAAAATTCTTGATAAGTCTCTTTCTAACATCTTCAGCACGTATGAACTTTTTTTTAGCAGCACTGGAATTAATAGCGCAGATAGGTCGAACATCATTAGTGGGTTTCTTTCAACTTTTCTTTAGCAGATTAAAATCATTATGTATTTAAAAAAATGCAAAATGTACTTGGAAGAGTTCTTCTAATCTTTCATAAACTTTGAAAAACAACTTTTGATACTTTAATATTTTTTATTGAGTTGTCTTTAACCTATTACATATTGGTTGAAGTCTCTTAGTAGTGCTCCAATGAACAGCATGGGATATGTCAAAATAATTATTCGGACACTTTCAGCTGGGTTAACATTATCGTTTGCCAAATATCACTCTTACAAATGATCACACATAAGTTAAAAAAACGTGGTTGCATCATCCAATGTCTTTAACATTTGTTAAATTCATCGAAAAATGCTCTGAATCATTGCATTGAATACACACTTACCCCTTCATTCTCCGAGTGTCTCTACATGTGCATGCATATGTGCGCGCGCACACGTCATCATTATTAACAACAACTATCATTGTATCTATTCTATCATTTAACACTATTCAAAATTCAATTATGATAATTTTTACATTAATGGTCTCCATAATTATGTTTGAGCAATTAAATTGTTTTTATATTATCTTTTCCTTTGATTGACATGTAAACTTTATAAATATTTGAAATTTTGACTAAACAAAGTTGCTTTCGTGCCTTGTAATATTTTTGAGATAATAATTTTTTTCTGGCTTTATCTATTTATCTACTTCTGTATGTATGTGTGCATATGTATGTATGTATATATATATATATATATATATATATAACAAAGGAATGACTAGAGGCTATTATACGGGCCTCCAACACCTCTATTGTATCTAACAATTCTAGTACCCTCTTTTAAGGTCAACTGTGTCTAAGGAGATTCGAAACCCCCGACTAAAGGATTATGCAGGGATGAATTATGAACATTGAAAGCATATTAATACATAGTAGGGGTATCCCTGCACAAAAAAAGATATTATCATTCTCTGCTCCCTAAGAAAATTATATACCAAATAAAACCTCAAGCGTATATTTACTCATGACACAGTGGTTGAAGGTATAATTTCTCACCGTGAGCTCACCGCATTGAAGCGAAATAATAGCACAATCCCAGTCGTTTCTATTCTCTTTTTCCCCTTACATATTGACGATGTAAAGAATTCCAGCTATATTCCGTTACGTTACTTAAGGTTGAATGTTGAAATATTATTAATATAATTGAATAAATGGATCCACTTCGCACGATCTGCGTGTTCTCAGTTAATAACAATGAATATGTGACAATAATAATAATAGTAATGAGGCGCCATCATAAATTATTTTTACATCCACGACCGGATGAGATACAGCAAGCATTTGCGGTTCATTCATAAATCCATGCACGCGAAGGCAGTACATTTAAGGATATACCAACTTATTTGTAAATAATGTAGGTTGTGGGAGCATTGGATGGATCAAGAATGTATAAAAGGGTTATTAGTTGAATTTGAATGTGCATTTAAAAACATGGAAGATTCACATGCATGCCGCTCAATTTTGATGTATATACATATGAAATATTTAAATTTCAATTTATATATGTATACCATCTTATTTATATATGAAAGAATATATTTCTCTTTGTCAGTTAGAAATGTGTAAGCATGAATCTCGATGAAATTCACTTGGCGGAGGTGTGCCTTTAATATCCCAAATGATAGCGACTCATTAGCATATGATGTTACTGAAGTATCTCAGTCGACTCGTAGGGTCCACATTATGCTTCCAAAGACAAACTGGATCATAATGGTAGATCGTGAATCACTATATCACGATCACTATATCCCAAAATGGTGGCGTTCTATCCACAATCGAAGCCTACAAGAAAACATTGATGAGGCATCAAAAGGAGCAACAGAGTTCAAAAGAGATAACCAAGAAAGGATGGAGTGATCATAATCGGGCAACGATAGTCGAGTTAAGATATCATGTATCCATCATCTCAAGTTATTAGGACCCTAAGTCTAAATGGTTGTGAAGGTATTCGACCTAACACAACTGAAGACTCTCATGTTAGTAATCTGTGATTTAATTCATCCAAGGGGGCCTTGGTAGCCTTAAGGTAAACAGAAGAAAACTCTAATCCTATAACCATAAGTAGACAGAAAGAGCAAAGGTGGGTCTTATAACTGTCAAAATGTCGAGGATGCCGATAGAGTGAAAAGAAATGAGTGGTACAGCTAACAAAGCCAGAAGGCTTTTACAGAGGACTTACTTCCTGTATGGGTCGGGGAAGCCTCTAACACGACTAGACAACCACCTAAGTAAAAAATCTATATTGAGCCTGTTAGGTTGAAGAAGCACGTGGGCTTTTCATTGGGACATGCAGAATGATACAACTATCTCAGCAAGTCCTAAGCATGAGAGCTTTATTAATATGAATTTGGATATGTCCATGACATGTAAACCATTTTAAAACCTGTCCGAGGGTCATGTAGAAAAGTAAAATGCAGGTTTTAAAATCTTAAAATATTACAATCCTAAATTTTAATTAATCTTAAAATGTTATTATGGTTTTGTAGAAAGTTTAGACATTCTCAGGTGCTAAAGAGTCCAAGTGATCCTCTCGATTCTCAGGCAATGCACAAACCAAAAAGTGTGAAACTTACAATCACATGCAAAAGTGCAAAAAAGAAAACAAGCCAAGTATAAAATAATAACAAAGGTTAGGTGACGAGCTAGAGTAATATGGCAGTAGAGCCATAGGCTCATTTATTTTATAAACCCAAAATACTATCTAACGCTCCCATAAAAGCAGAGATAAGTAAGTAATCGTACACTTTATTTCTCCTTTACTTATAAATAGGGGAGTTATTTCTACAATAAATGAATAATCAACCAGTCATTAAAGAACCGACTCTTTACTGTGCACACACTCTCACTTTCTCTCTCTTGTTCTACGCTCTATACTTCGAGTGTAATTTGCAGGACATATTCGAATTCAACACTTTTTAAAAGTCAAAGCAACGTTTTTTTTTTTTTTTTTTTTTTTTTTTTTTTTTTTTTTTTT
>NEWO01000015.1:2045139-2115899 GCA_003013225.1 Phalaenopsis aphrodite
TATCTATCTATCTATCTATTTATCTATCTTTGATGAGAACTATTTTAAAAAAAATTAATTGACTGCAAGGCTACAGTGATTTATAATCAATTAAAAGTATTAATTAAGAAAATATAATAAAAATACTTAAATTAGATTCAAATGATTTTAAATATTGCCCAAATCTTTAACATCTTATGACTACATGATTAAGGTTTTCAAAACGACTCCTTGTTCGTGAACGCTCGTGTTCGGCTTGCTTAGCAAACGAGCCAAACAGGAAGACACCTTTTGAGCTAAAAATATAAACGAGCCGAACACGAGCTCGTGTTCGGCTGGTTTACACCCCTATGAGTAAGAGAGCAGTCTTCTTTGTCAAATCATTTGATTAAAACATGGAAGAATCACATGCATCCCACTTAATTCCTATTTGCTTACATATCAAACCCCTAAATTTTAGTTTTTAAATTTTTAATATATGACACGAACCAACTTATGCGTGAAGATGTGTATTCAACAATTTAAAAGTTAAAAATAAATATATTTATATTATATGAAATTTTTGGGTGGTATAGATATAAATGTAAAGTTTAGATACTGTTAGATTAATTTTATGGATTATATAGCACAAATCTTAAAGAAATCTGACATTTCGATGAAGACAAAGTAGCCAAGGACTGAAGGATTGACCAACCGATTCTTAGCCACTCAGATCAGGTCAAAGAAATCCATTCAAGGGAATTTTGGGCTGATCAGCCTCTTCTTCCTTCGGCATCTGATCGTCTCGAAACTAAATGTCATCAACCTGACTGATCGGTTTCCTTGTGAACAAACCAATCGACCCCTCCTCGAAAGCATTAATCATACAAATACATATCTTATAACAACAAAAGCTCCCCTCTTCGAATCATGAAAGAATATGAATGTATAATCACATAGCTGCAATCAGTTAATAACACCTTGCTGTGGGATTCGTGAAGTTTCCTTGGCTCAGACAAAAACTCATAAAGCCAATGTCTTCGCTGCAGTTAACACTTAGGCAGCAAATGGCAACAGTTAGTTCATGCTCTCTTGTCTTTTTATTTCAGATGGGTTTTGTTCCATCGTTTTTCAGGTTTCCTCGGCAGTTTTTTTATTGTAAATTCATTCAATCATTTATATGGTGAGAAAATTTTAAAAATGACTGCTTAATAAAGAAGCATTTTTGAAGAAAATATTGGCGAAAATAACATTGAGTTGTAAGAAGATTGTATTAGATTTCCTAAGCAATCAAAAAAGCTCAAATATTAGATGAATGTTATGATTCTAATGGATGAATCTAATTGTCGGGCACCAAAAGTTTGGTTGTAAGCAGATTATACTCTTCAACCACATCGATCGAAGTTAAAGCTATATGACTTGCCTCGAGAAGGACTTGGCGAGTTCTTCCATCGAGCTCAACAGAATTTATCGTGCTACATTTACAAGTTCGTTGAAGAATCCTTAGGAGGAAGCTAATTCAAACGTAATACTATCCATGCCCCATTTCATGAGCGGCTTGATGCCCATAGTGTTACCTCACATCAGGTCAATGACAATTCTCAAAAGCCGTAGTATAGTATAGTATGGCCAAACATTTTTTTATTTGTCTTTTTCTAGCGAGGAGGGTGAGAGGAATACAATAATAAAATGTTAGTATTGATTTGCGAACTCTAAATAATCCCACGTTCTAAAATGATTTTATATATATATATACTAAGTCATTTTTATTCATTTTCTTAATATATTTTAAATTTACAATATTTTATTTTAAATTTCGTTTAATTTTTTGAGTCAGTTTCGGGTGACCCGCCTACCCGAAAATGATTTGCTAACTTTACATTTATTTGAAATTGACCCGAAATTGACTAAAAATTGACCCAAAGTTGATCCAATTTTAACCCAAATGATATTTTTCTATATGTTAAATGGGTTATATGGGTCGGGTTCTGGTTGTTGGGACCTATTCAAGTTGAGCCATTTTTTGGTCAGATCCGACCTGATCCACAAACCCAAATTGACACCCCTACAATAACTTATATATAAATTGTATTAGAAGACAAATTTTATGCAATGACAGTAAATATTCCATGTCTCTGATAGAGTTGTAGTTGGCAGTAGAGAATTATTGTTGGGTGGTTTGCAGAGAGTGGTCATAATTGTGAAATGCTAGTGAGAAATTGTCGAGAGTGGTCGTGGCTGTGAAAACCATGTAAGTGGCAGATAGTTGAGGCATCAAGTTTGGCATTAGCATGTTCTTATCACCGCCTCTCAAAATGAGGAATCAATGGTTAATTGGAGAGTTAACCTGTCAGGTAATTATTTGAAGCGAGTGATAGATTACAGGTTTGGTGAGAATGTTTGTTGGCTGGTCTTGAGTGATGATGTGTTTTTTTGGAGGGAAATTGTTTCTATATGGAATGATAATATATTTCAGTGTGTTTTAACTTGGCATGAAAAATGATGTTAATGTTGAGAGCCATTGCTAAAGTAATATCACAGTATAATGAGTATACTGAGAAATAGAAATTTGGAAGTCATTAAGAAGTTGAGGTAGCCAAATGATGTCAATCAAAACTGTCGAAAGAGCTCAACTTTTAATGCAATACTTGATAATTATCAGATCAAGCATTGCCTTTACGGTTAATCAACTATGTCAATTCATGCATAATGCATCTATTCATCATTTTTTAACTTCTGAAAAGTCTATTTTGTTACACCATGGGCAACACTTATTTTGGGCTACCCATACGCAAAAAAGAACCTCAGTCTCTACTCATATCATATTCATATTAGGTTATCAATTCTTTTGATCACAAGTCCACCAGTTGATATTGTACCTTTCTTAAAACCACTCTTTTATTGTGCGTAAGGAAAGAACCTGCCAAAATCTCCCACATGAGTTGAATATCAAGCTCTCTCCACAACTGGAACTGAAATCATTTAACTACTCGACTTAAAGACTTCCAATTTTATATATCCCAGCCAATTCCACTATATTGTGATAATAGTTCAACAATAACACTCGCCAATAACTCTGTTTTTTATGTCAGGACAAAACACAACGAAATAGATTATCACTTCATATGTGAATGCATTTTCTCCAAAGAAATCATTGGTAAAGACACCAGCACTTAAGGCTAGCACCAAGCCTCTATTTGTTGCTTGCTTCGAACAATTACATTACTAGTTGACTCTCCAACCATTGGATACTCATCTCGAAGGGTTATGATAAGAGCATGTTAATATCAAATATGTTACATCAACTATCCACCGCTTACTTTGTTTTCATAACTACCCTACAATATTTCACGTATGATTACGACCTCTCTCCACAAACCACCATTAGCCACTGCCCACTCCTTGTGACGAAACAACCTATGAAGTAGCGAATCATCTAAACACTAGGCCGACCCAAAGACGATGCAACAACGTGCCAAGTAAACTGTGCAACAACAACACCCAAAGACAGTGCAACAACGCGCCTAGGATGCAGCAACACATCCCAAAGACGGTGTAGCAATGCATCTCAAAGAGGACGCAACATCACATCTCAAAGATGGTGTAACGATACACCCTGCATACCCTCGTGCAACCACCGACTCCGACCCCTGTGACCTACAACTATTATTACAAATAAACACTGCGATCTACGTGACCAACCACGACCTACATGTTCCACAAATTGTGCACCTCCCGACTCCTGCCTCTACGACATACAAATATCATTTTATCTCATTTATATGGCCTACGTAATCTACTATGTCATACGTGGTCCACAACTCCCGATTACAACATATATGTCTAATTGATGCTCATAAAATAAAGATCTTCGGCTCACATGGCCAACTATTGTCATGGTTGTCAACTATAACTTATACTACACTTACGACAGACTGTTACCTCCGTGGTAATCGACTGTGGCCCTAACAGTTTGTTGTTGCCAAGAACTAAAATCAGATTATAAATATATAACTTTATAATTCTATCTTCTCAAATTAAGAAGAAGGGTGAACGTGCGTACTCACTATTCACAGTAAAATATTTCAACTAGGCTAAGTCCCATAATTTTTCACTTTTCAAAGATATTTCATATAAAAATTTCTAGTGCTTCTATTATTTGTTTTTCTTTAATGTGAGTGTGTGTTGAATTCTTGTATAATACTAAGACGATAATTCATTACTCGGACACTATAAATTTTTAGCACAAAATGCATATATAATATATATAAATAATTGATTAATGGACCAAAGTCCACTTCTTGACCACGATCCACTTTTTAAACATTCTCGGACGCCGTGAACAGAGCTTCTCTGTGACCACGTCGCTCCTTCCCACGTGATCAGAAATGGAAAAAGCCCCAACCAAACGAGAGCGATAACTTCTCTCATCGGGATAAGCATGACTGCAAGAGCAGGAGAAGAAGAAACAGGGGAACGGTGATTCCTTCATCAAGACCATTTACACCCTTCCCGCTTACAACCGAGCAGAGCAATGAAAAGCCCTCTTAAAAGCCAGCAGATTACAGTCCTTATGTTTAATTATCCTCTCTTTTTCTAACCACCACTATCTCTCCACCTCTTTCCTGTCTTCCCATCCTCCCATCCCCTTCTTCTATATTTATACATCTCCTCTTTCGTTGCTTGCTCCGTGCTGCAGAGTACAAATGGAGGTTGACTCCAAGTTCTTATTTTTATACTTCTTTTTACTTTGTTCTTGATAGGAAAGTTTATTATAGTTTTATTTGAATCGTTTTGTGCTGCAGGAGATGATGAGGTGGCAAATTCCTGCTTTTGGAAACTGGGAATACTACGACGATTTGGACATCTCCCACTACTTTGATTGTGTAGGCCATGATACTCTGTTTCCTCCATGTTTCTTCTGCGAGGAGGAGCTCTTCAAAGCTCCGGTAGCCATGCCGGTGAAGTATGCATATCCTTACGACGACCATTGCCGCCGAAAGGTCAGACCTTTGGAGCTCTCTTTCATTTCTCTTTAGGTTTATGTTCGGATTTAGCGGATTTGTCAAGCTTTTTCTCTTTAATGGTTTTTTTTCAGGTGAGGAAAAAAGTAAGCGAAGCTGGAGAGAACAAGCGCAGCAAGAAGGTGCAGGAACAGAGGAAGCAAGAAAGGGTCTGCAAAGCAACGGCAGCGACGCCTAGAAGGCGCACGGCTCCCATGGCGGTGGATGAGGATTTGTACAAGATTCCGCCTGAGCTTCTCTATCCCAAGCGCAAGAGGAAGAAGATGCTGAGGAGTCTGTTATCGGGTTGTATGGGCGTGGCCTGCATCCGCTCAGCTTGATGAAGAACAATTGGATCACAAAATTTGCTCTTCTGCGTGTTTCATTCATGTCCCTTTACAAAAATTTGTTGCTTTGCAAAACCTGAAGTTTGCCATCTTTATCGTACTTTTTTCAATTTTGTCAAGCGTAATTTCTAATTTTGATGACGCCATTGATATGAATTGCAATTGGAACAAGTTTTGGCACCTTTTCTGGTTGGGTTTTAATTTCTGTCCCAATATGTTGGACTTAAACGAGGACTGTCGAGCGCTCGTATGCGTGTCTTGTTCGGTGGGATGCTCGAATTTTTTTCAGAATCGGACGCAGGCTCTAAATTTATTTATTGTTTTGGTCAAACTGTTCGAATCAGGTTTGATCCGACTCAAAACTCATGATGAAATCTGACTCATCTAACTCTATTATTATGTAAGTCATATAAAATTTTCAAATTAATATATCTCAATTAATTAACCTAATTTGAACCTACTGTTTTTTTTTAATTTAGAGTAGTTATTTGGGCCAATGCTAATTTGTACGTCCTAAAAAATATTCACTCGAGCTCCAAATATTTAATTATCTACACGTAATCAAATAATGTAAACAATTATTGGTCTGAGTCCACATGAATTCAAATTAAATAATGTACTTAAAACATAATAAGAAAATTTGAAATATATGTTGCTAGGCCAAATGATTTTCAAATATGTTAAAGTTATAGTCAAATAAATTGTTTCGATGAAAGGAATCTAATGACTCTAAGATCACTTAATTATGACATAATTAAGACATTTAATTACTCAGAGAAAATCATCAAATCAAAATGATCACTTTGGGTTGTATTGTTTTGATTAATGTGATATTTACGAAAAAAAAAATGACACTCAAAATTTGTCAATAGATCTGTTGCATGATGGAAGATTCACGACGATAAAGTGATATTTTAATGTCTTAGTATTACAAGAAAATTCAACACACACAAACTGATAACAAAAAATGAGCAGGATGAAACACCATGAATATTTACATAAAAAAATCCTACAAAGTGAAAAGTATTATGCGGTTAAATACACACAAAATGTTCTACTATATAGTTTTAACTACATAAGTTTACTTTTCTCTTGAATTAAAGAAACTGGAAATAGAGTTCTTATAATTGCATATGTACATTACTCGGAATGCATACGGTGCATTGAAGCAATGATTACGAAATGATGATGGATGTGTTTATTTTTATGTAATGATGATGATCTTTTATAGCAGTTGGTTTGTCCTGAAATAGATCTCGACTACTTCAGTAGGTGGCCTCAGCTCGGCAACTTTGATAGGTGGGTTCCGATTGGCCACTTTGGCAGTGACCCAATTCAACCACTTCAGCAGGTCCAAAAAAACATGATTAATTAAATTATTATTATTAAGATAAAAATTATATTTCACTAAACACCATTCAAAGGCCGCACATCCTCACCGTTCACTTTTTTTACAAGAAAATTTCTTCCCTTCTATATGTAAAAAGCTTTACTCACAACAAATTTGCCATTCTCCGGATGTGGGGCATCCATCCTTGCTGCAGCGTGGTATCTATCGTCCTGACGCAGTCTGTCCTTCCCCGCAGGAGATGCTGATTGCCTTTTTAGGCCTATTTACACACATATCACAAATTCTATTTATTTACATACCTATATATATATATATATATACACACACCACCTAAGTATATTTTAAATATAATATTCTTTTAAAGTTTTTAATAGATATAAAAAATTAATGTAAGAGAATTAAATAAATTTTATTATTTAATTATTTAATCATTCTGAGTCAAAACGAGTCAAACACGAACTATTAAGTCATAATTTGTGTTCGGGTCATTTTAAAATGAATTAAGAATATATATATAGTTGTCGACTAACTTGCCTACGAATCAAACATGAATTATTTATCGAGTCAGATACGAGTCATTCGTGAAAGACAAGCTTCTCGACAGCCTTTGTCGTACCCATGGGGAAAGGTACATGCGTATACAGAAAGCCACTTTTTTTTCTTAACTTTGGTTAAAAACTCCTTAGTTTTCAACAGATGATGTTATTTATTAGCTTTGCATTATATATTTTAATGGATAAATTGGAAAACCTTCAGACATAAATTCATAGAATCAAGACAGGTTCTTAAGTCATTATATATGAAGGATTTCAAAACTTTTCTTATACAAAGTTAGCCTTTAATTTGAACCAAATAGTCAACATGGCCCAAGGCCTACACACAATCTCTTACATATATTTATATAAGTTGATAGCCACCATTATCCTGTGACAATAAGGAACAATAAAACGTGCAAGCATGTTGGTAAATATTATTTGCATACTAATAATCATTTTAATCAAGTTCAAAAATATCAGTTGTGTTAACATATAAATCATAGAAAAATATTATTATTCCTGAATATAATTTCAATCATCCATTCACCATGAGTGGACTAACCATCCTTGTCCAAACTAACTTGAAATAATAATTAGAATCATGAAAGCATAATGGTCCACAGTCTGCTTCCATGTCTGACCAGTCCTTAAATAAGCCATCTGATGCTCTGTTTTCATGGCTGACAAGCCCTTCAATATCTTCTTCTTGCTCCACTATCAAAACCTAAAAAGGCAGAAGAGAGAGAGAGAGAGAGAGGAACAGTTGCAAGGAAGGTGGCATCCATTAATGGAGACAGAGTTCAAAAATCAGAATGTTTTAAATGCGAGAGGTTCGTTTGCCGAAAAAGGAGCACCGGATGAAACGTTAGATTTTGTTTTTTTAACGGTCCATCGCATTTAATCGGTCTACGGTGAAGAAGTTAAAGCTTCTGAGTTAATTCGGGCACGAGCTTGACGGTATGAAATGAGTTATGACGAAAGCCAGAGATAATTACATGCAGTTTGGGTAAAAAGAGAAATTTGCATACATACGACAATTCTGGTGTATATACATATCAAACATCTTTTTTTTCTTGTTAGGTATGACTCAAGGCATGTTTGTAATTCTAGGTTTTTTAGAGAGCTAAATATTGTATTATGTATTCTTTTCTGAATATTAAAAAGAAAATCGCCGCTCTGCTCAGGAGAATGTAGGCATCTTTGCCAAACCTCGTTAAATCTCTGTATGTTCTTCTGGATTTCTGTCGTTACTCTTGTTTCTCCTCCCCCTAATTTCTCAACATTTCTTTATTTGCATTTATAAAACTTAGGCGTAAAAAATTTAAACATTAAAAATTATATTTATTTTTAAAAGAAAAATAATAGTGATTATGAAATATTTGAGTGTTATGAATGTAAATATGAAATTTAGATGTTAGAGATATATCTAGGTAAATATAAAAGTGGTGTGTGGATATGACTCTCTCTCTCTCTCTCTATAATGAAAATCAATCATTTATAATAAAGCAACCATACACCTTATTCTTAATCATAATTAAGGAATAGGGACTCACACATGAATAATAGAATCTTGAATCAACATATAAGAAAAGTCTCTCTTTTAATTATTGGACTTATATTGAATAATGCACAAGGTCTTCTTGTTATCAATCTACGAAGATAATAATTTTGGATCTTCGTGATGATGCTAGAAATTCACATTTCACACTGGTTTTATCGATGGTGAGATAACTATGGAGTGGTCACACATATCCTTCTAATCCCTTTCAAATCCAAGAATTCTTCTTAGATAGAATCGTCTCCCTATATTTTGAAAATTTTCGCTGAAATATTAATTGAATGTCAATATAATTAATAATTTTTTTGTCCGATGTCAAATTCCATGGATTTCATATTAGAAATTTGAAATTTAAAATGATTTTTTTAAATTACAAATGTTTGTTTAGAAATTATAATGTTAAATGGTGGATAACTATTAGAATTGAAGAAAAAAATTTATCTATTAACAAAAATATTCAAACAAATAAATCTAATGTTATTATATGAAAAACAACTAAGAGTGGTAGAGAAACTGACGGCTGAGTCGTCAAGATATTTGAATAAATTTTCGACAGCTCAACGATGATAAGTTATTAAAGTCAATTCTGATAGCTTTCCGACTAAATAAACCGTAATTTGTAATTAAAGACTTCTCCGGTAGTGTTTCAAAAGCCATCGATGGACATTGTCATCGATTCATGAAGACTCGTGAACCGACGGGCTAACATCATCGGAAATTGAAGACTTTAGTTTTCCTAGGTTAAAAGTCGAAGAGCATTTTGTATTAATTGATGGACAAAGCAGTCTATTATTAAGTTATTAATACTTTATGTCATTAGTGTTGTTGATAAGCCGTTAGAACTTAAAAAGGCCTTATTATATCGAACCGATGCCGAAAATTTCTCTTTTCTTCTCCTTCCCGCATACTTGAGCTCCAGACCAACGAACACCTCACTTGGCATTTTCGATATGTTGCATAGTATTTTCAATTTCTTCCACTCAATTTGAAGGTAATCTTGATTCAATCATTCCTCTAAGTTTTTATCAAATTTGAACCGTTATTTTTTCAGATTTTCTGATTATGTGTTTTATAGAAATTAGATATTTGGATCTGGTTTTACTTGTTCTTCATTGTTTCTATGATTGTTAACTCTTAGGACAATGACAATGTCTCGAGCGCTATGTATGGAAATGCCCCTAAATTTATATATATAGAGCACCCAAAGATTGATATTTACATTGATAATATTTTGGTATTAAAAATTAATGCATTAAAATATGCATTTACTTTTAAAATTGTATTTATTTTTATATTTTTGATGTGATATTAAAAATTAAGTAATTTTCGTGAAAATATGAATCTTCCGATGATATTTACTTCTATGCATGCTGCTCTACATACGATGTCATATCAGAGAAAATCAACTAAATATCAGATATGTTAACATACAACTTTCTATTTTTACAGAAAGGTATTTTTATTATTGGTTATAATTTTAATCATCAATGCACAATGAGTGGACTAACGATCCGACTTCTAACTAATTAAAAATATAATTACAATCATGAAAGCATAATGGTCCACAGTCCCAAGCCATATTTCCGTGCTCTGCAAGTCTGCTTCCTTGTCTGACCAGTCCTTCAATAAGCCTTCCGATGCTCTGCTTCCATGGCTGACAAGCCCTTCAATTTCTCCCTCTTGCTCCACTACCAAAACCTAAAAAGGCAGAAAAGAGAGAGAGAGAGGAACAGTTGCGGGGAAGGTGGCCACCATTTATGGAGAGAGTTCAAAAATCGGAATGTTTTAAATGCGAGAGGTTCGTTTGCCGAAAAAACAGCACCCGACGAGTAGTTAAATTTTGTTTTTTTGACAGTTGATCGCATTTAATCGGTCCACGGTGACGCAGCTAAAGCTTCTGAGTTTATTGAGCCACGAGCTTGACGACATGAAATGAGTTATGACTCCTATGACGAAGCAAAACAACATTTTAAGAAAAAAGTTGGTGAAAATATAAAGTGAGAAATTTGCATGCTTACAACGTAATTCTCGCGTTTTTTTTTTAAAGGAATTCATATGAAATTTTATTCCAATAAAAAAAATATTACATGATTTATATTTTTATTTTACGACCTAATTCTAGTGTATATATTTATCAAATATCTAATTTTTTTTATTTAAATATAGAAAATTTATACATGTAATATATATATATATATATATATATATATATATTCTTTTTGAAAGTGTAAATATAACTTTGATATATAAGTGAGTGGTTTCGGTTTTTATATCAATTCCTTATTATAATTTTAAGGAATATTTATTTGCATGTCCCCCCCCAACAGAGACACACACACACACACACACACACACATATATATCTGTGTGTATCCGTGTGTGTGTGTGTTGCATCATTAAAATGTAAGAAGGGAGAGAGAGAGATTGAGAGAGAAATGAATAATAGTGAAGAATAAAAAGTCATGTTTATGAGTTCCTTCTCATAAAATAACCTTTCTATTTATATGGAAGAGGATATAATATATAATAGTATATTTCTGACTCGCATTTAGTAGGGGCCGCTATAATAAATTATGGGTATTTTACATGTATGAGTCTATTGCTCGACTACCATATGACTTGATCGACTGGGCTAGTGTGACTTCGACTTAGTAATGTCGGTTCTGCTTGCTTGACTGTGTCAGCAGAGTCAGTTAGCTGGATTTGATTAGCTTCATGTCATAAAAAAATAACTCTTTCGACTAGACTTTGTTGGTCAATTGATTTAGTTAGGCAATCGACTCTCGATCTTTGGAAGAGGAGCTCCTCTGAGCAGATAAGATTGGCCTATCGAGCAAAGAGTGAGTTACTGTAACCCCTTAAATAGTTCACTCATTGACTAAGGAGACCTCCGGGATGATTGCAGAGACCTTCGGGATGATTGCAAGGCTCATATGTACTGTCAATGCTTGCTCCCTGATGAAAATCCTTGGTGGTGTCCATGGGGCGGCTGGTGATTATGAGGAATTAAATTTTTTCGTCGTGTCAGATATGTTGAGAAGTAGGTTGATGCTTTCGTTAAACTTTTTAGCTCAGGTGCTTATGTGTGTTACTCTAGTCCGATCGGTTCAGACCTTAAGCATTCTTTTTTATTCTTCTCTGGTTTAATTAGTCTTAGTTCTTGGCTTGGATGGTTGCATCCAATTGGGTAAGTATGGCATGTTGGCCTCCTGTTGACAGACTCCCTTTGTTGTATTTCCTCCCTTCTAGATCATTAGATCTTTTTGGGATTCGTGCTGACACATTCTTGATGTATAATATGTTGGTCTCCTGTTGACAGACTCCCTTTGTTGTATTTCCTCCCTTCTAGATCATTAGATCTTTTTGGGATTCGTGCTGACACATTCTTGATGTATAATATATATGCCACCATACATTGCTCCTCACTTTTTAAAAGTCCAAATAGTGATAATTCTATGTCATAAAAAAATTGGATGGTATTAATGCAAGTAAAATCTTTTTGTGATATATGTAAATACATAAGAATTGTGGTATATATGTATGTAAATGCCTCTAGATTTAACTATATTTATCAACTATGTTTCACACGGGAAAAAGCTGTTAATAAATGAATTAAAAAAGAAACGCGTAGAGATAGAGATAAAAAGGAAGCTCAAACATCTGGAATTTTCCGAGATTCTATTCAGGTTGAATATCATTAATCAAAATAAATAATCAGTATTTTTTACCCAAAAAAAAATAATATATGCAAATGGCCTTCTTATTTACAAGTTTATTTTCTATTCAAAGGGAAATAGGAAAAAAATATTACATCAAGACTTTTTATGCATTCGAAGTCTAATGGTGAGGCGTCGCGTGTCAAGTGGGCTCCACTATTTTTAACATCGGCCAATACCAATGTATTACGGTAGGGCTCACTTGACCATTGAACTCCGAATTAAAACTGTGTTAGGAGTCCTGATGTAATATTCTCTCGGGAAATACACACACACTCTCTCTCTATATATATAAATATGTATAAAGATAAAATTTTAATGGGTTTGCAGGATTTAGATTCTCTTTCATTATCATGATAACAATAAAGTATAGTTATTATGTTTAATCTTTAATTTCTTTTTAGATCATTCCACTTAAATTAATTCACTAATACTAAGATTAGGTTGATTTTAAATAATAAATTAAATAATTTAAAATAGAATGCATAACTAAATTTCAAAAATTAAATTGTCCAAGTGCATCATTAGAAATCTCATATGAGCATTAAAACCATGATATAAATTTAAGGGCAGTTTACACATACATCACCAAAAATACTGTTACTCATAAATCTAGCACCCTCTTTCGTCTATTTTTCAAATTTCGCTCAAATATCAAAGTCGACGATAAAACTTCAACCCATATTTTCTCGTTTTTATCAAATTCTCAATGATTTAATTGTGACATACATAAATACATCAGTTCATTAGTTAAAAAATATCACATGAGCGTCAGATTTTATAAATAACAATGTTTTGGGTGTAATGTATGTAATTATCAAAGATTTTAATCGACCCTTGATCTATTTCACTAATTTTAAAGCATCATGATACAAAAATTCATCTTAAAATTTTTTATGGCACCATCAGAATATTTTGGTATATTTACATATCAAATAAATGATTAATAATTAAAATAAAATAATGCTAAACATAACCATCTAATTTAAATAAAATTTAATTTGAGTATTATTTTTTAATTGTAATTATTTGTATTTTTATCATAAATCTGTAATGTATTTTATTTGATTATTCAAAATGTAAGATGAACATTAAGGGAGTGTTTGGTACAATACTTTTAAGAGAATTTAAGTTAGATTTAATGTAAAACCTGCCAAACATCATAAATAGAAGAGATAAATTTATCGTTAAGTTACATCTAATTTTTGTTTGTTTTGTTTATTAAATCAGAATTTATTAAATTCAATTAATAGTTAGATTTAAGGGATTTAGTGCAGAAAAAAAAAATGCTTCAAATAGGTTTATTTTAATGGATTTAATTGGTATTAGCTTAATTAAACCACATTATTTTGGATTTAATAGTACTTAAATTTTGCAGATTTATTAAATGATATTTTCCTTAACTCTTATTTTGTAGCCTAACGCTCCTATGATTGTTTATGATTGAAACATTGCTTTGTAAATAGGATTTATTAAATTTGATAGATCTGAATTTGTTATCGACTGCAGAGTAAGGGTCTGTTTGGGCAACTGCAGCTTACTGAATAATTTGTTGAAAAACTGATTAGAAATAATCAGCTGATAAGCTAGGTGTAGTGGTTATTACAAATTTTTATTTTTTTGGAATAGTCGGACCGCTGCTAGAAAGCTATCACGGCGTGAAAATGCTATTTTCAGCGTTTGGAAAATGCATAAGCTGTCAGAACGTAGTTTACCCAAACAGACAATGTGCATTTTTAAAGTGTCACCGCACTAAATAAACTGATTCAAATGGACCCTAAGAGTGATGATGAAATCTGTAACAAAATTTGATAGATTATCGTGGAGTTTATTGTTGAGCTATTTAATATTTTATTTGATTAAAGCTAAATTCACGGCCAATGGGCCAATTGGCAAAACCTAAGAGCAAGCAGCGAAATAGCCATGAGAGTACTCTTTCTTCAAGGTCAATTCCAGCCATGAAGCCCGTGCCTATTAGAAGCAGGCGCAGTACTGACACGCAAGGCTACATAATTAATAAAAATCGGCCAGCCATGACCAAACAGTCTTCTGTCTCCTTTTTCTTCTCCTTCTATAACCAACACTGCCTCTCCATCTCTGTCCTGGTCATCTTCTTCGTTTTCTCTTGTCCTCTCAATACAGGAGCAATGGAGGTGAAAATATAAGATTTTTATAGCTCTTTTACCGATGCTCTGTTCTAGAAAGAGGAAGAAATCTGACTTGCAACAAATTTGGCTGCAGGAGAAGAAGAGGTGGCCAATCCCGCTTTCTGGGAACTGGAACTGCTTCGACGAGATGACCAAACTCTTTGGCGATGAAGCCCTGTTGAAACTACCAGTAGCCATTCCCGTCAAGTCTACTTACCCGTACTGCGTTCATTGTCATCGAAAAGTCTGGTTTTTATCGCTCCTACTGATTTTTTTTTATTTATTTTTGACATTTTGTTCGGCGCTTGAGTTCGTTTTATGAATTAATTTTCAATAGTTTCAGGGGAGGAAAGACAATGGAGTTAGAGTGGCGAAGCTCTGCTCGATGGAGAAGCAACAGACGAAACACGAGAGTGTTTGCGACATCACGGCAGTCATGCCGAGGTCTCGCAGAGCTCCCATGGCCGTGGATGAGGACTTGTACAAGATTCCTCCTGAGCTCCTTTATGCAGAGCCCAAACGGGTCTATCTCTCTCTCTCTCACGCCAACTCCCATATTCTGTTTAATGATGGGAATCTCTTTACCAAAGTTAACTGTGATTCTGTTTGTTGCAGGAGAAGGTGATGAGGAATCTGCTATGGGGATTTATGGGTGGTCTCAACTGCATTCGCTGAGCTGTGGATTGGACTTCAATGGTGGCATTATTTGTCTTCTTCTTTCTCCTGCTTCCTTCTCGTCCTTTCGCCATCTCAGTTTCATGAATTTAGTATTTGCGATGTGCAAATTAAGCCAAAAGTTCACCTTTTTTATAAGAGAGCATGCAAAAGATGTTCCCACTTTGTTGCTTTATCTGCGTTTGAGTTTTCTTTTGCAGTGTCAGATTTCGACTAGTGAAATTCTTGCATTATTGCCGCTGTCGTTAATGGTGAGATCTTAATGGCATTTACGGGGTGAATGTCTGGCACAATGGATTTCCAGCAATTTGGGTGAAGGAGAATGCAGATTCCATCTGGAATTCGCATGTATCTTGTCAATTGTGTTCAGTTTCAATGTTTTTAGAATCAGAAAAGATTCCCAATGTCTAGTGGATTTGGAGGGGGTGGCTTCGGATTTGTATTAAACTTATTATTATTATTATTTAATATATTAATTTGTTATTATTATTTTTTTATTTATGTACATAATATTAATTTAATATTTATTATATTTATAATTTAATAATTTTTTTAAATAAATTTGTCACATAAAATTTAATTATCTTATTAAAATAAATAAATAATTTTTAATATTTATGCAGGAAGTTTTAGGGAGTGTTTGGTAGCATGTTATTTATCAGATTTAGCATTTGATTTAACTTAAATTCAACCAAACACCAAATAAAAAAAAAACTAAATCCGATCGTGTTCTATTATTATTCTCCCACGCTTCATCTTTTTGGTAACGTAAATCCGAACTTCGTAAATCCAAACTTGAGATGGATTTATTCCTTCGTTGATCACAAGTGCTTATGGATTTGTTAAATCCAGATTTATCGGATTTATTAAATCTATTTAACTTAAAACTTAGATGTAGGTGTTGCATCCTAATTTGTCATTTGTGAATCAAGCCCCGAGAGTTAGAATCAGATGAAGGAGGGAAGGAGAGAAGGAGAAAGAGTATAGTAAGACTGGAATTCATTGTTGCAATAGATGAGAAAGAGGTCCTTTATTTGCATTTTTCTTCCTATTTACATGGACTTATTTTGTTCAATTACGAAAATGAGGGAACATTTATGAAAGTGATTAAAACACTAATTATTTATATGAATTTTATGTCACATTTGCAGTATAATTTGAAAATCAATTCTGATGGTGATTGGCTCGCCAACAAGCTTGGCATCAGTCGACTAAGATGACCAGTCGAGTGGCGATTGTGCTCTTCGACGTACGGGTCAGTCGGTTGAGGTGATCGATTGCGTTGCGATCTCGTTCATTGTGGATCAGTCAGTCTACTATGGTGGAGCACTCCTAGATTGTCCTGGTAGGTTGGGACTGTAGGTGTGGTCCACTGTTAGAGTCTCTCGTCACGGGAGACCTGTCGAAGTTTCCTTGCCTAGACGGTGGTAGGGCGGTAGGACGCTTTGTTTGTTTGACCTTCGTTTGAGTCGTCCAATGACTTTGAGATTCATGTTGATATTTTTTGTGTATAAATATTAGTGTGCCAACTTTTATTGCTCCTTAGTTAGTGGCAACTACAATAAGAATAAAGAAATTATTAACATTTGTTAGCATTAAATTTGTGAATTGATCAAACACATGACTTTCCTTAGGATTTCGTAACCCTTGTGCTCTATAAATAGGCATGAACTGAGTATTGTATCATTTGTCTTCAATTTCTCTTTTTATAACTAAGACATGTTATGCTTGACAGTATAAAACAGATCATCATGGATCCTCATAGGCTGGCGAAGGCAGGGTTTCAAATTTCCTCTTTTGTAAAGAAGAAGAAAGTGATTACGAAGCAAAAATGGGTGAGACTCGAATCTAACCAAGTCGACGTAGTCGACTTATCTGACAATGTTGAAGGTCCATCGTTGAAGAGGCCTCACCGAGGGGCGTTGGAGTCTGGTCTAGGCATGAATGTTGAGGGCCAGTAGGTCCTTTTGGTTAAGGCGAGTAGCAAGGAGCTGGAAGGGGCGACTGTCATGATCCTTCATCAACTGCTGCCATAAGAAAGTGGGAGCACCTCGGCCTTGGAGGAAGAGGAGGCCTTTAAGTCTCTCTCTCCTCCATAGTAAGATTTGTGGATGAATTGGCCAAGTTGAAGGAACTCCATGAAAGAGGCTAGTCAAAGAATGATGGCCTACTGCGGTAGTTAGTCTGTAAATCAGAGGTGTGGGACACTTGTCTCAGTAGACCCCAATAATTCATCAGTCATTCCTACTACTTCAGCTTGTTCTTCATTGGGACTGTCGACTTCGTCTTCCCTGAAGAGGGCAGTGATATGCCAGTGCGAGAAGGAGCCGAAGGAGGACATAAAGGTCTCACGTCCTCCTCCCTTACAAGAAAGAAACAAAGAAGATTTTGAGTGGGAGGCCAAGGGGCTGACAATTAGTTTTCCCTATTATATCGGTCCTTCATTTGGTTTCCACTAACGAAAGAAAAAAAGCCTGGCCCCCGACTTTGTTGGTCAGTTATGTTGGGGGAGCTTAGCTGCATCTTGAGGGATTTTAGGCGTCGGGTCCTCCTTCAAAAGAACAGTCTGTGGCAGTTAATTGCAGCTCATGTGCCCATATTACAGGGCTAGCTATACTTGAGTTAGAAGAATCATTTGATGGGCTTGGAAGAAAAGAGGCTACCCTGGAGGCTGATCTGATAAGGCTCAAAGACGATCGAGACCTCCTACAGGCCAGGCTTAACGGATCCAATAAGGTCAACCAGGAATCCCTTAGTACCATAACTGCCTTGGAGAGGAGGTTTGTCAAGCTGGAAGAGAAGGTTGCCTAGTTAGTTTCTAGGGAAGAGTACAAGGAAGATATGGTGGGTGATTTTAGGCATAGAGTGGACTATGCTACCCGCCGATACATTCTACATGACAGCTCATACGAGTTCTCCAACTTGATTCTGACAAATCAGATAAAGCCTTTGAAGAAGTGGGCGACCCTGGTGATGAGTAAGAATCAACTACTTGTTAAAGGCCAATCAATTAAGGGAGCATCTTTTTCTTCTTCTTTTCTCATTTATTCTAAAAGCTTGTTATTGCTATATGAAAAAATATGTAATTTTTTTACATATTAATGAAATGAGACCTTTTGATTTTTCGCGATTACTTTTGCCACTTGGGCTTGTAGAATTTCTTGTTTTATCTGAGAATTTGGCCCTCAGAGATATTTGCTCCCGGGTTAGACCATGTATTTTGGGGGCCACCTTGTCTTTAATGTCTGAGTATTAACCTCTGTTCCTTTCAGGTGCTGGCGACGCATCGTCCGATCAAGCGAGCATTAGTCCTTGTTAGTCTTGCCTCCTATTGTGGATCTTGTCACTATTTGAGAGTGGTCGCCAAGATTTTTAGAGAGTCCTTCACTGTCCTTTTTGCGAATCTTGTTGCCAGTGGAAAGAGAACTACCCCTAGAAACCTCATCATTTGATCATTTGAACTTCGCACTTGTTTACATTCGAGATTTCCTCAAGTTTTTTTCTTGCTCCATATGCTGCAAACGATTAACCGTGTATTCCGGGCAATTAGCTTATGAGTAGGGTCCCTTAGAACAAATGGGCCTTTTGCCTTTCATGTAGTCATTTAGACCTCATTGGGATGTAACCTGGTCTTGCCCAATTGTGTGTGTCCTTAGGATTTCTTGTGACTTCTTTGGAGCCTCATGAGGACTTTCTCCGACCTTGACCGAGCATATAAAGTTCACATCCCTATAAATGTAATTAATTAAAAGGACTTGCACTTGTAGGGACAACGTACCCCATAATAAAATAAAACCTATCTTATACTCATAAAGATAAGGGATAAATTTTTTGTTCACGTAGATCCATAAAAATTAAAGATTTTCATCATCTAAATAATTACAGTCATTTCAAGATAATATTTATTCCCTTCAAGGCAATATATTATTGTTTAAATGATGTAACCAATTATTTAAATAAAAATCTTTCAAGATATCTGATGGAGGGAAAACAACAACTGACATAACACATGGACGTCCACAAGGGTGGATCTTAGAGTGGCGGTGGTGGTACGTTAGGGGTTTAGAAAGGTGGTGCTAAGGTATAGAAGGGGTTGGACCGTGGGGAAACAAAGACATAACAATGGTGGTTTATTCTTATAAACATAAACAAGCAGAAAAGAGCAAAAACAATAAGAGGAAAACAAGGCAAGTAAAGACATCTTGTTGTTTGGGGGTGGTAGAAATAAGGAAGAGGGTTTTGGGGGCAATTGTGATGGTTGAAAACTGGTAGAAATGACTGGAAAAACATGAAAACAATAATAATAAGTGGTAGGGATGGTTGTGGGTGCTGGAACGGGCAAGGAAAACAACTCCATGCTATTAGGGATGGCATCGACAAGCTGAGGTAGCAGATGTAAGATAGAAAAACTATAGGGAAATAACAATAAACAACTATTTGGTGGTGGTTGCAGTAATGAAATACTGCTAGAAGCGATGTGAGGAAAACATAAAAGGGGATAGGGAAAATAATCACCACCCATGAGTGAGATACAAATGAAGCACCACTCAAACTCTCAAATACAACTCTCATTTAGAGAAGAGAGATGCCAAATACTATCTTGAATAAATTAACTTCCAAACCCTAGCAAGAAACAAATATAAGAAATGATGAAACATGCAAAAACTTTGAAATAAATTGAATGATTGTCGTTCATTTTGTATCTTTGCCTTTAGTGTCACCCAAGAGGTTCGTAGTTCTTATGTCGTGGGAAATACACATGTGCAACTATTGAGGCTGTACATCATAAATAACGAAATTATTATGCCTGCTTTTAGTGAAAAAAAGTGTTGATGAGCATTTTTAAAGAAAGACTTAGTGAGAAGGGGTATTTAATTCTTATTTTAAGGATACATAAAAAGTATAAAATCATAGATTAAATGGGAATCTTACAATTAAGAACCCAATCCAAACCATGGAACCCATAAACATTCTATATAGCTATTGAAGGGAAGAGAATAAGTGCAAAAGGCTCGTGAGATGCTAAGTACCTAAAAACTTGGGATAATGGGCAATATATCAAAGTGGGGATTCAGGGAAAGGCGTTAGCTTGGAGGGCAGAGTGAGGTTTTTAAGAGAGGAGTGGTCAAAGAAAGTGTAGGAGGCATCAAAAGAGTGTATATTAGGAATAAGGAGCAAGAGAGGTTGATCTAGAAGGGCAAGGGCAGGAGGAATAACATCTATAGAGGGAGGAAGATAAGTAGGAGAGTGCAAGGGAATTGTGAAATTTTGATATGGCAATAAATATGAGATTTTCTACATGAATTGCTATAATTGTGACCATGAGTTCAGAGTGGTGGGATAGGTTCATTGGAGGGTTTGTAGGGCACAAGTATAGCAAATGTAAGGACCCACAACTGGAGCTAGTAATATGCTTGTACTCATATTATAGTTAGTTGGCTTATCTATTGCCATTTTGAGAGATTTAGATTTCTTTTGGAAGGGTAGAGTTAATTTGTACTTGGATGCGGACATTAATAAAGGTGAGATTTGTCTTCTTAGTTGTAAGAGTGTCAACAACTTGACAAAGATTAATTTCACTAGTAATTTTTGTAATAATTGAAGGGTTATAATATCAAAGAGGAAGATTTTGGGACCTTGAAACTTTCCATCTTGTTTGAAGTTAGGGAATGATTTTTTTTAAGATGAAGGGTTTACCAAAAGATAATCATTGCTTTCCTTTTAGTGAAAAGGTATGAAAAGAAAAAACCTTATTTAAAGGCATGAATTGTAAATTACCTTTTGAGGGCCTAAGCATTTCTTGATGATATTTAGCAAATTCTACAATAGGACTTTTGTTTATCAAGCAAGTATTCAATCAGAGAGAGTTTCCATCATTTGGAGCCTTTATCGAGGTTTTTCTATGAAAATTTCACTAACTCTTTTGACAAAAAACCAATTTGAGTTCAAAGACTTTAGTAGTTGGGATTAGAGAGGTGAGAGCCTCCTTCTAGCTAAGGTTACCAAAGATGACAAGGAGGCATTATTGGATGGTAAGGTGAAGCTTAACTTTGAGGTAACATGAGATATTGGTGGAAAATTTATCATCTTAAGAAATGAAGGTGAAGAAGCCCATAAAAGGGAGGCTAAGGTGGCTACGAGGTTACTAGTGAATATATACTTGTGCGAAGAGGAGGATTCCACTTCATTGAATGTGTTTTCCAAGGAAGGGGGGTGATGGTAATTTATAGGAACAAGTTTGGAAAACCTTCATTCATAGCTGGAGAAGAAGGTGAAGAAGCTAGCTGTAATGTTGATGGTTGGATGAAACCTTAGTTTGGGACAAAACCATCCTTTATGTAGCATTTTTTCTTTTTCTATTTTTTATAGATACATTTGTAGATTTATTTCGATAGTATTTTGTTGAAGTCAATATTTGTAATTTAGATGAAGATATTCAAATATTCGTAATGTAGATGAAGATATTCAACTGATTTTTGTCATTCTTTGTGTATCATCGCCCTTAATGCCTAACACTCTTTAATTATTATGATCAATCTTTTTGAACTCCCGATATTCCATTTTACTAAAAGATCGACTTAACAGACTATCGACAATTGTGTGACTTTCGATGTTCCTCAGTTTTCATTATTTGATTCCCACCAGCATATTGTTTATATAAGGATGTCAATAAAGTTTTTTTGTAAATAGCTTAAGTTTGTCCACTAGCAAGTTTGTATTTGATTCATTTAATTTGAGTTTTTTTTTCAATGAAGCAAACACCAATAAAAGCTTGTTCAATTATTTCAAATTTTGTTAATTATTTATTTATTTCCAATTATTCAAACTCTGCTTCTATTGGTTTGAATTTAACTTATACTTGGTTTGAATTTGAACGAGCTAAACAAAAACATGCTTTTCATGAATCATGAATGATGTAAAAAATAAGATAAATAGAGACACCAAAACAATGAAATTAGTCTAATGCCAAGACACAACAAGCTTGCCTGAGCTAGACTCATTTATGCCCCTATGTGTCTATAAGCCACAAATGCTTGAAAACCCTCTTATTAGTCACATAATCTCCTTCACCATCAAGAGAACAACAAGATATATTTCCTACAGTACATCTTAAGACACTTCTTCAACCACACAAGACATTTTTCATAGTTAATATCTATTACATTATTGTATTATCCGTTCACAAGTCATAAGAAAGCACATTCTTTACTACTTTTGATTGACATTATGGAAATATTATCAACTTTGCAATACTCTAACTTCTTATGATTTGCATAAATCTATTCAAATACATAGATATTATCATACTAAGTTGATTTTTAATTAGCCAAATTAATTAAACGGTTAAATTAGTTCTTATGAATTCAAATATCATTATTTTCCCTTCAAAACGATCAATTACAACATGCTTACAATCTATTAAAAAAATTACACATATATCATCAAAATTTCTTATATTTACACTTGCCACCACAAACTCATTTATTTCTAAATGAAACAAAAAGAGGAAGATTTACATGCATACCACTTACTTCCTTTGTATTTACATATCTATTACCTAAACTTCAATTATTTACATAATTACATATAGGTGTATTTCACTTTTTTAAATTAAAAAAACAATTTATTTAATTTCATATGCAAATAAAACTTTCGAGCGTTATGAATGAAGTGTGTGAAACCCTCCAATTCCGAAGACTAATAAATTTCTGCTTAATGAGCGCAAAGCGGTTTTCCCTTTTCTCACCGTTAGACTTCAGGGGGATTTTGGCTGCCGTTTCACGCACAACCTCCGTCTCTCCGTTGAATTCCCATCGCTTTACTTTCATGCCTGCAAATCCAGCGAGAAAAGGGCTTCTGGTGGAATACAGAAGGCAGAGAAGCGAGTAACAAGAGGAAGAGGGAGGAGGCATGGGCCGGAGCAAGTTCATCTTGGGGTTGCTCACTTTGGTCACCATAGGAATGATCATCGGTTAGGTCTTCCGTCTTGTTTAGATTTCTTTCTTCTTTTTGCAAAATTAGATCATAGGTTTTGCAGAGGAGAACGAGAACATGCCATCTAATCCTGCTGTGTAGTCTTTCTTGCAGCGTTGTTGTGTTCTATTAATTAGATTCTTTGAATTTGCTCTGTTTGTGTTGAAATTGATCGGTTTTTTGAAATCCAGAATTCTTCCGCTGTTTAAATGCATTCGGGGTATTATGAATAGAAGTTGTACTGTGATTGTTTGCTTTTTAGTGCTGTTTTGGGGGGAGGAGAGTAGTAGATATTAGGGGATGGACTTGATTTGGTAGAGTGGCATGTGTATTGATGCATTTTTGTATGGTTTTCTTGGAATTTTCTGTTGTAATTTGGAACTGGTTGGTGATTAGTGAATGATGCTATGGTTATAATGAATATGTTTATTTATGGTTTTGTTAAGCCCATGCCACCAATTAAGAAATCATGCAATTTCGCTTGTTGTTCTACATTTGTCTAATTTATGCAAGGGGTTAGAGCTCATCATTGTTTCCTATGCTGCTATGCTGTAACTTAGGAAGTTAGACTGAGAGGTGAGGATCAAAATCTGAAACAATGTGATTTATAGGAATGATTTTCAGCTATTTTGTTTTGTAAAGACCTAACTTACCACAGTCTTGGATAATTCGGTTATGCGAGAAATGTGTGAAGTACATTGTATGCTTGACAACCATTCTAAACACACGCATAGCAGTTTGTCCTTCTTTGTGAGTGCCATGAAGATGCTATTTTGTACCAAACAACATATCACAATAACATGTTTACAAAATGAAGCAAAAAAATTGACAAAATGAAGACGCGGACTGCTTTTATATATGCATGGCTTGCAGTCTAACCATAGAAAATTATAAGAAGGTTATGTGAGAGTATTAGCATAGTTGAAATTATACACATAAAATGAAGCGGCACTTGAAATGTTATTTTGTTTCGGTGTTGTAAATCGATCTCCTATCTTTTAATATGCAAGAAATGATTACACCAAAAAAATCTTCTGTAATAGAGACTTGAATGTAAAAAATAGCAAGATTATAAAAAATAAGGAATTTATCAAACAAGGTCAGCTATCACATTGAAAATGGTTGGATTTGAATGATGCGAACATCTTCTTTCTGAAAGTTATAGTGAAATAAATTCATATCATTTCTATGGGACAAAAGGAAAATAGTTTTAAATCAAGTGCTTGTATGGTTTCACTAGATATTGTGGTTTAGATGTTATTACTGTTAAACCTAATCATAACCTTATGGGTTTGGGTGATATGTATATTTTATCTATTCATTCTTTCCTTAGGATTATCATTAGCTTAACCTCAAGTATTTGTGGTAACATTTTATGAATCATCTTTCATTAAGTATTGTTGAGCACTATATGAGGTGCTTACTTTATTTGTGTTTTTTTTTTGCATAATTCCTGGCATTCTTTTCTTTGGCAATCCTTTTTTTCCTTTTGAATCCATTTATATTAAATCATGGTTACTTGCCTTGTTATTGCAAGCTATGTTTTGTTCTATATTCTCAAATCATCAATGTCTAATATTTAAATAGTTTATTTTTAATACGTGCTGCTCTTAAACATCTTCTAATATCTCTCTCCATACGTACCGCTAAGACTGAAAGGAAAATTTTATAGGACGGTGGTGAGACCTGCAATGCTCTATGGCGCTGAATGTTGGCCTTTAAAAGAGAAGCAAAATAATAAGTTAAGTGTTGCCGAGATGAGAATGATTAGGTGGATGAGTGGCTTTACACTTAGAGACAAAATGCGGAATGAATATATTCGTGATAAGGTTGGTGTAGCTCCTGTGACTTGTGTTAAGAAAGGCAGAGGTAGACCTAGGAAGACTTGGGCTTATTGTATTAAAAATGATCTTAATTTATTAGAACTAAATGAAAATATGACACTAAATAGGACGCAATGGAGAAAAAGGATTCATGTGGCCGACCCCACGTAGTTGGATTAAGGCTTTGTTGTTGTTGTTGTATACTTTTTATTTTTCTTACATGCCCATCTTATCATTTATATTTGTGTTATGCTCAACTTAGTTTTCAATAAGTTGTTCGCTATCCAGCACTCAGGTACACTAGCATGTTTAATCTATTTTTAAATTTTTAAATACATCCGAAACTTGATTTAAAATTGTATAATATGTGACTTGCCTCAACGCTTTTTTAGAAAAATTGCAATGAGATTTACACCTCATTGGCTACTACATGAGACTTTTGTATCACAATATGAGGTCCAAATCTAAAACCTCTTAGGTGATTTTTTTGCTTGGATTTAATTCTTTTGAAGATTGTTTTTTTCTTGGAATCTTTTTTGGGGCATTATATTCTTCATTTTTTTCAAGTGATGTGTCTATAACTTGATTAGGAACAATAGAGGATTCTTCTGGACATTCATTCTTCATTGATATGGTCCTAAAAATGTGTTTCCTCTCAGCTGTCTCCTTTAATCTTTTGATTTATTCATCTCTTATGACTTTCAAATTCTCTTATTGATCTTTCAACAACATCTAGGAATTTTAGATCGGTGTCACCTATGCATTTGTTTCTCCACTCTCTTATCCTTTACATAAGGTGTTGGAATTTTGAAATATTGATTGAAGCTTGCATAATTTTATTTCATGTTTAAATGAACTAAAAAAAAAGTTTTTATTACTTACAAGCTTCAAATTTTCAATATGAAAGAAGACAATATCGTGATTCCGAGGTTTTACCAAACACCACGGGAAACATAAATATTATTCCTTACTTCAAATAGGTAATTATAACAAAACACAACCCAAAATTGAAATTGTAATAAAATACGACACACAACACTAGAATCGGGTGGATTCTGGGTGGAGGAGTGGAGTGTAGGTGGTTCAGAAGGTGGTGGCAATTGGGGAGGGGAGAGAAAATAACAAGTGGCGGTTCTGGATGCGCGGCAATAAGTATGGAAGGGATCAGGTGACGGATCAATACAGCTCTAGGCAACTGTATTAGGGTGATAGCAAGACTGGAAGGGGAAGAAGTTGACTGAGATGGATGGAAGGTACGTTGGAGCATAGCGGTTGCTGCAGACAGTGGTTTTGGTCAGCGGTTATGGAGCGGCAACATGGTTAGAGAGAAATTATAAACATTATTGCTGACTTCAAATTAGAAATTATAACAAAATACGACAAAAGTTGAAATAGTAATTAAACACAACACACAACACTAGACTCGGGTGGAGAGGTGGAGTGTAGGTGTTTCGGAAAGTGTTGTCAAGTGGGGAGGGGGGAGAACACAATAGATGGCATTCTAGATGCAACATCAAGTATGGAATAGAGTAAGTAACGAATTAATACAATACCAGGCGACTGTATTAGTGCGACAACAAGACTGGAAGGGCAAGAAGGTGGCTAAGATGGTTGGAAGATACGTTGGATGATAGAGGTTGTGGTAGATAGTGGTTTTGGGCAGCTGTTATAGAGGGACAACAAGGTTAGAGGGAAGAAAGGTATAGGGAGGTGATACCCGAGCTAACTCAAACAACAATAGAAAAGCAAATATTATTAATGAAAAATAACCTGATGATTACGATCTAACACACTTGAAAGAAAAAAATAACAACAGAAATGAACGAACACAACTACAGTGTATCCCAAAGGAAGTGGTCGGTGAGATGGGTGGAAGCTGGGAGGCGGGGCTGCTGTGGGATGGCGGCCAGCTGAGAGAGATTACTGAAGGGAGTGGCAGGGATGTGTTTGGCTGGCTTGTAGAAGGGAATTTAAGATGGGGATGCAGGAAGAATTAGGGCATGTTGGGCTACAAGTGCAAGTAAAATGGGGTGCTGACGGGGTGTGGGAACAACAACGAATGGGAAGAGGGATTCTGGTGGCTGGATAGTGGTAAGATGGCTAGTAGATGGTTGCTGGAAGGGTAGAGGAGGCAGGGTGACAAGGGGTGACTGGCATGGAAACATTCATAGGGCTATTTCTGGGTGTTCTACAACAAGTATGGCGATTGTGATAGCGGAGGGGAGTTTGTAGAGAATGGAAAAGACGAGGATAATTATCACCTGGAACAAGATACAATTGGAACACCGCTTGCCCTTGGATACAGTCCTAGAAGGGAAAACCTTGAGATGCCAACGACAATCCCGATAGAAAACGCAATGAAAGCTTGACTTAATACACGAAAAAAACATATATAATACTAGGGTAACTAAAGAGTAGCCCCGTAGGGTGGAAGGTTAGATGAAGGGTAAACAACACCTCGAGAACGAAATAAAGTCAAAGCACCATTTAGACCCTTAGATACAACTTTAGAAGGGAAAAGGGAGATGCTGACGGCTGTCCCAAAACAAGCACAACAAAACCTAAACTTAAAACGTCACAAATGCAAATATGTGATACTAGGATGACTAAGAGTGGGCCCACACCTTTAG
Source organism: Phalaenopsis aphrodite (assembly GCA_003013225.1). Taxonomy (NCBI): domain Eukaryota; kingdom Viridiplantae; phylum Streptophyta; class Magnoliopsida; order Asparagales; family Orchidaceae; genus Phalaenopsis; species Phalaenopsis aphrodite. The sequence goes on from NEWO01000015.1 coordinate 2,072,858, forward strand.
GGGACACTTTCTAGGGCTAAGGGGCCGCCGACCCCTCCCAAATCCTGGACTAAATTGATCTAGCGTTTCCCCAAGCACCCGGTGTCAGTCCCCCGAGATTGGGGGAGCTTCAACCTCATTTGTCGAAGCTTCTATATCTTCATACTATGAAGTCAGGTCGATCATGTTGAAAGTGATGTGAATGTTATAATCTCCCGGGTTGGAGGGTCTTCAATTGCGCCTCTAGGCGCATCTAGATCCCGCCTTCTGATGCAATATTCGCCAAATCGTCTGAGAAGGGTTCTCAAATTGCAAGTAACAAATTTTGCTTGTCCAACCAGCTGTGGGTAAGTTGTTGAATCGAACTGGAATTTTACCCCAAGTGCACTTTGCAAAATCCTCCAAATGTAGCCCAAATTTAGCTCATTCCCCTCTGAAGTGAAGACAAATTGAATCTCCCCTAATGGTGATTGCCTTGGTGGTAAGTCGTCGAACAATATATTTTGAAACTCTTTAGTGGTTGCTTTGTGTTTGATATTGACTCTTCTGTCTAACTACCCTCTACTATCACTAAAACTGATCCCATTAGCGCCTCTTCGCTGGCAAGAACACCTAGAAACTTGGACTCAGTGGAAGTTAGGATAACTATGCACTTTCCATTCTTGGTGAATGAGTCGGTGTTCTCAAACCAATCATGCTGTGCAATCAAACTGTCGTGGTCTTCCCAACAGAATGTGACAAGCATCTATGGGCACAACATCACACCACATTAGATATTGCAACCGATCTCCAATAGAAAGCTTTATGGTGCATCTCTTGCCAATGCTAACCTCATTCTCTTTCTTCAACCAAGTCAGGAATTATGATCGTCAATGTCTTTGAGTAGTAAGGCTCAACTTTTCCACCATATATGTAGAGGTCATATTCTTACTACCACCTCCATTTATGATAAGGCTGCAAATCTTTCCCTTCACGGTATAATGAGTATAATAGATGTAGTGGCGAAGCCACCATTGCTCACTTGTAGCCTCAATATGAAGGACCCTTTGAATCACAAGCATCTCACACATCAATTGGAAGCCGATATTGTCACCTATCCTCATTATCTTTTATCTACAACACCACTGCTCACTTCTTTTACTGCTCCCTGCTCAGTGAAAGATACAACTCTGATAGTAGGGCAACTGGAGGTTATGCATCCAAACCCATGACATCTGAAATACTTATTTGCGGGCACTATTCTGGGCACACTATTTTTCTCGGGCTTCTTCCACTCTAGTTAACTCTATAATCTTTCTGGATAGTTTTCACACATTTCTAAGGTGCACTTCTGGCTCCTATTGTGGGTGACCGTCTGAATGAAGGCGGGGTTCTGATCTACTTCTGTTGTTTCTTCACCTTCAGTTTCAAGGTTCGCACACCAGTCAACGACCGATATGATTGTAGCTGGACAACATTGCTGATGGTTGGCTTTAGGCCTCCCAAATATCTGACGATAGTGTACTCTGGTTTTGACAGCTCACATTTAAGTATGAACTGCTCAAACTCTGATATAATTTCCTCCACTGACAATTCTCTCTGCTGAAGGTGACGGAGCTTCAAAAACATGTCCTAGCGATAGTGCAATGGTAGATACGTTTTCTGCATCTTCTTATTCATCTTCTCCCAAGTTGCGATCTTGATCCAAATTTCTCTCTCTTCAGATTTTCCCATCAAAAAGTACATTCTTCTCTAGATTTATGGCAACAAGCTTCACTCTCCTATCGGCCGACATCTCATTGTACTAAAAGATTTTCTTAGCGGTTTGTAACCACTCAATGAAATCATTTAGATTCATTTTCACTCGAATTCTAGTAAGTATATCTTCACTTTTAGGTCTCTCTGTTCTCCAAAAGTTACTCCATCCCTCAACCTATTATGACATTGAATCTTGAATCGTCATGGCCTATCATCCTCTTCACTGGAATCATCTCTATGGGAGGGGTTCAGATTTTCCTCCCTTTCTCCTCTTCGAATCTCCCAATCACAATGGATGGTGATCTCTCAATGGCTCCTTTTCTCAATTTCAGCAAGCCTTTGTTGAATTCGCATGATTTTCCGCTGCATTTCTTCCATAGTAAGTTCCTACAAGGCTTACGACACTTGTCTCTCTTCTATGATATGGTTAGGGTTTAGGGTTGGGAAGTGGAAGGGGTGTATGAAACCGATTTGGGGTAGGAAAAAAAGTTTGGGTTGTTGATTTGAAAAATCAACAAGGGGGAATAATTTTTGGGTTGAGTTTGGATTTTGGAAAAAAAGTTTGGGTAGGCATTAGTGGATTTTGGTAACCGTAGGATATGACTAGGATTATACTCGATATAATACCAAATGATATCGACCTTTAACCAAACACTAAGAGAAAAATAAATATTTTTACTGAATTCAAATAAAAAATTACAACAAAACATAATGAAAATATGAAATTGTAACAAACATGACACAATACTAGACTCAGCTGGATTCCAAGTGGTTCGGAAGGTGTTGCCAAGTGGGGAGGGGGGAGAACATAGCAGGTGGCAGTTCTGGATGGGCAACAACAAGTATGAAAGGGAGCAGGTAACACTAGATGGTTGTTTTAGGGAGACAACAATGCTGGAAAGGGAAGCAAGTGGCAGGGACGGTTGGAAGGTCCGTTGAAGGATAGCAGTTGCAACATACAGTGGTTTTGGGGCGACAGTAAGGTTTGAGAGAAGAAAGGTGCATAGAGATGATGTAGGGACGGATGGGGAAGGTTAGAGGAAGGATAAACACCAAATCGGAATTGAGATACAACTAGAGCAACTCGAACCCTTGAATACAACCCTAAAAGGGAAAAAAGGGAAATGCTGACGGCGGTCCTGAAACAAACAAAGCAAAACCTAACCCTAAAAATCACAAAAACAAATATATATATAGCATTGCAGGTCTCACCATCATCTTATAAAATTTTCCTTTAAGTCTAAGCGGTGTTTTTCTATCACATAATAGGCCCATGCATTCCTCCACTTCAACTAGCCAACTTGAATTCTACAATAACATCCTCATCTATAATATCATCAATTTTAACAATAGATCCGAGATATCTAAAATGCTGACACCTTTTAATGATTTGATCACCCATAGTTACAACTGTGCTACTACTAAAATTACATTCCATGTATTTAGTTTTAGATTTACTCAAACGAAAGCTTTTGGACTCCAATGTAAACCTCCATAATTCGAGTTTTTCTTAACTCTTTCTCTAAACTTATCCACAAGAAGGATATCTTCAACGAAAAACATACACCAATGTACACCCTCCTGTAAATGTTCAGTAAGAGCATCCATAGCTAAAGCAAAAAATATATGGGCTTAAAGCCTATCCCTATGTATTCTAATTGAAATAGGAAAATAATTGGTTAATCCTCCTTCTAATCAAACACAAATAACAACTCTGTTGTACATATCTGTAATGACTTGAATATAAGTTATATCAACACCTTTCTTCTGCAGAACTCTTGAAAGGACTTCTCTTGAAATCTTATCATAAGTTTTTTCTGAATCAATAAAAATCATATATAGATCTTCCTTTCTCTGTAGTTCTCTATCAAACCTCTTAATAAATGTATAGCTTTCATAGTAAACCTGCATGACATAAATCCAAACTAATTATGAGAAATCTTTGTATTACGTCCTATCCTATGTTCAATTACCCACACATCAACTTAATTCATTTATAATATGCACTCTTGGCATCCCCTTTATTCTTAAAAATGAGTGCCAAAATACTCTTCCTCCACTCAGACATATTTTTAACTTTTAAAATAATATTAAAGAGTTTAGTAAGCCTAGAAACTGTCAAATTTCCTAAATATTTCGACACTTCAATTAGTACATCATCAGGTGCTACTAATTTTCCACCCTTGATTTTCTTAAAAATATCATCTACTTCTTTTTTTTACTAATACAACAGTAAAAATACAATGTTTTTTTATTATTAACGATATTAAAATCACTTAATCGTATTTTCAAAAACTTCATTGAAATGTTTATCAAAATAACCCACCCACATTTTTTGAACATCTTTCTCTAAGAAAAGTACTTTTTTATTTTTATATTTAATACTCTTTACTTGAATTAAATTTTTACTTTTATTTTCTCTTTATTTTACTATTTTATATATATATATATATATATATATATATATATATATATATGTGTGTGTGTGTGTGTGTGTGTGTGTGTGTGTGTGTATATATATATATATATGTGTGTGTGTATATATATATATATATATATATATATATATATATATATATATATATATCACCCCTTTTAGTATTTAATTTATTATAAATATCACTAAAAGTAGAATTTTTAGCATCACAAATTGTTCTTCTAGATTCTCTAAGATGCACTTTATATTTTTCCCAATTCTCTAAGCTTTTACATTTAAACAAATGTTCATAACACTTCTTATAATATATCATTTGTTGCACATTATTATTTCATCACCACTATTTTATTTATAATTTTTTTTTTTGAATCTCCAAGTATATCTTTTGTTACTTGTTTAATAGTGTTTATTACTTTATCCCACATAGAGTTAACTTATTCATGAACATCCCAAATTTTGAAATCCTAAAGTTTACTTATAAAAATAATTTTATTTGTGAATTTTAGACGTTCCCATATAATTCTAAGACAATATTTCATTGTATTATTTATCTTACAACTCCTTATCTTCAAACTTATAACTAATAATTGATATTGAGTACTTACATTTTCACTTGGAATGACCTTATTATCATTACATTCTCGACGATCTCTTTTTTTCATAAGAGAATTTTTAATGTGTTTTATTAATTCTAGTCTTATGAGTAATAATGTGTTCATCTCTTTTCTTAAATAAAATATTAGCAATAACAAAACCATACACTAAAACAAAGTCTAATATGGTTATACTTTTTTCATTAATTACTAATTATAACAGGAAAATGCACAGTTCGTTTTTACTATTTTTCTTATGCATTGTATGCTGTAAGTTAATTCTATATATGGATGACATGTCTATAGCACTTTGAGAATTAAGAAAAATGACATTAGTAGATGTGGAGCTATCTGTTAACAAGGCCCGTTCCATGAAATTCTTCTTTCAGATGTACCTATTTTCTTGTTGCTATTAGTTATGTTGAATTCTTTTTATCAACCTATACTTCATCCAGATTAGATGTCTTGTTGATATTTCATTGCGTTTTAAAATCTCCATTGATTAGCTGCTGTGCTTCTGCATGATGTTAATGGTGAGTAGTAGACTTGTAGTGTCACCAGCATGTCTAAGTGCTGAAGTGTGTTATTTCAAATATTAACCATATATACATATCGCAACAACTTTTATGCTTAGTGGCGAACATTTTATTTTCAGAATAGTTTTCATTGTTCTATTAACCATTTTAGAAATTGTTTTTTGTTTGCATTGTTTTGGGATATATAATCCTACTTCATGTTTCATTGATAAACCTTTTATATTTCACATCCATCTTAAAATATAAAAAATTTAGGCTAAGAAGTTGATATCTACTGCTTGCAGGTTCTTTATTTCAGCTAGAATTTATCCACAGATTGGAGGTGCCTTCTGGTATGAGCTCATTTCCTTCCTATGGTGGCCGTGTTATTTTTTTTAGAGCTATTTTATCTCTTTATTTTAATTACTGGTAAATTTGAGCATCTATCATGCATATAGTATAATTCTTCTGATAGTTCAAATCCCAAAATTGTCTCCGTCAATTCATTTGTGACCAATTTAGCCAAAAAAATATCATATTTCGATTTAATTTCTTAAGTTTATAAAATTAATAAAAAATGATCTCTCATTTAGAAGTTATGATACAAAGTTGATCTTATTTTAATCGATCATACAAATCAATTCCAGTTTAGTTCTAGTGTGACCATTTTGGGAGGTGATCGATGGCATTTGGATGGGGAGAGGAGATAAAACCTGTTGTTGGACAGCATGTTGGAGGAGTTTGGCTGCTGTCTGGATTGAAAAAAATGACCGAACGATGAAACAGTTACGGAAATCCACCCCTGGTTCATGAGCAAGATACAAATACACCACTTGCAAAATGAATGATACAACACTCCGAACAATATAAAACAAAGAAAAGTCTCTCAAATTCATAAAATCAACAAAACTAAAATACAATCAGCTGCCACACAATACATTTAAGTCTTCTAATATGAAATGAGTTAATTAGAAAATAGGAAATCTGTAATAACAGAAAAGGAATAAAAATATGTGGAATTAATCCAGGCTTGCGGACTGTTTGCTGCGATCCCGGGTAGTTCCGTGATCCTTTTGATCGCTATGACGCGGCTTGAACGCCCGCTTCAGAACTTGAAATGAGGGAATGCTTATGTATTTAGCTTAACGTCTGTAAATACATATATGATTTGCTACAGCATCGCTGCTCTTTGTTTTCATCACTGCCACTCCATGCCCGCTTAGTGGGAAAAAAAGAGAGTTGACCACAGTGCATTAGTTCTGCTACAGTTGTACTGAATTTTAATTAGTGATATTAAATTTAGGGGCTCCCTGGCAATGGATTTAACCCAGGATTTAAGCAGAATTCTGCCAGACAATCACTTTGGATAAAATAAATCCTTGGGTGCCGTAAATCCCAAGCCCCATGAAGCTTGGGATTTAACTTCGCGGGCTTTCGACTGTCTTCAATAGCCATATCGACTTCTTCAATCCTTGCAGAAATTGCCAAGCAGTTCTATTGGATTTACAAGATTTAGTAAATTCGTTGACAAATTTTCAAATTTAACCGATTCAAGATTTAGTAACTCCAGATTTATGGGATTTACTAAATCCTAACACCTTAAATCTCATATGTTGCCAGACAATGTCTTAATTTCAGGATTAGTAACTAAATTATTAACATATTTTATTAAAGATGAAATATTTAGCTTTATATGTTATTAAATTTAAGACGACATTTCTTAAACAAGACATTTATTTGATTGAAATCTTTGTTAACAAATGATGATTATTTAATGTTTTTACTTCATTATTGCTTGCAGGTGTTTCTCACTGGGAGAATGACAAAGAGGCAGCTACACTTAGACTTGGATTTGTATATTTCAATTTTTTTATCTACAGGCTGTTCATTACGTTTCATGTCTTTTATTTCCGCTGCCTATTTTTTGAAGGCACGTTTTACTTTTCTGAATAGAGCTACTGGATTAAACTTTTTCTCCTTTCAAATAAAGTTAAAATGATCAAACTCTATTTACTGTCTACTTCTTGTATTCAATCAATGGCTCATTTTTCTACTACATTTTTTTTAATTTGTTCTGACACAATGGAATCGAGTTGGAAAGTTGGGTTGTGGTTTTGAAGAACTAGCACTATCAAACAAATTAAATATGGCATCGAAAGGAAATAAAGATGGTATGCCATCACACTTTGCTCTTCAGTATTGAATTTCATTTTCACTTAAAGTTATATTTTTTATGTAACTTGATGTAGATATATTGACGCGCGAGCGGTCCAGTTGCTCGGCATGAGAGTTTCAAAAACAAAGTCGTGACCCAGCTAACGCTCATTGACCAAATCGGTCCAAGTTGGGTCTCTGTTGTAGAGTTGGTCTGTCATCTTGAGCCACTCTTAGTTATCCTATTATCATATATTTATTTACATAGGAGACTAGGGTTAGTTTTTCATGAGTTTTTTATCAGGGCAACCATCGACGTTCATATTTCCTCTTCTAGGGTTGTATTTGAACGAGAAAAGGTGCTCCGACTGTAACTCATCATGAGGTGGTATTTATCCATCGTTTCTTGTTTCCCACAACACCTCCTCCGTTGTTGCAGTCATAGTGGTTGCCACCGATACCCGGAAAATAGCTTCTTTGTTGTTTTTTTGCAGCAGACCATCGCTCCTAAGCCCCATCCACCTCTCTGCCAGCCCTTCCAGCCATCTTCAGCTTGCTGTCGGCTCCTCCCGCCACCAACCTACTTGCTGCCATCCCTTCCAACCACTTCGAACCTATTGTTGCCCTCTTCTAGCCATATCCAGCTTGTTGTCGGCCCCTCTCTCCACCTACCTACTTGTTGCCGTCCCCTTCCAGCCACCTCCAACCAGCTGTTGCCCTCTTCCAGCCATCTCCAGGTTGTTGTTAGCCCCTCCGACCACCTACCAACTTATTGCCGCCCTCTTCCAGCCGCCTCCAACCTGTTGCCGCCCTCTCTAGCCACCTCCAATTTGTTGCCGCCTCTTACAACCACCTCCAACTTGTTGGCGCCTCTTACAACCACCTCCCACTTACTATCATAGCCTTCTTGCTGGCTCCACCCCCCCAAAGACCTCGATGTTGTTCGCACCCAACCCCGCTTTAGTTATTATCTCTTCGTAAACTGCAACACCACCACTTTCGACCGCAAACCTAGTTGAGTTTGTGTTGAGTATTTATTATTTCCTATTTCCAAGCATCTATGATAATTACCTCTATTTTCTTTCAATAATAATGTTTGCTTTCCCTACTGGGTCTAATTCTGGTATCACGTGGTATCAGAACTGCTTAAACCTAGTTCCATCATATGGTTTCTATTTTCTCCCATATCATCCCCGACCCCCATCACCACCCCCACCTGCGCCCAAAACAAGTTCCACCCTACCTACACCCTAAACAACTTCCACCCTCCTACACCCAAAACCGAATAATACCGCTAAGTCGGCAATTGTCATAATTTGATCAACAGTTCACTAGAAAGAGACACAGTGGCAACCTTGCTGAGTGTTACAGAGGCTCGATGAAATTGAGGAAATGACCCAAGGAGAGGTCCCCTACGAGCGTGATAATGAGATCCAAAGAAAGGAGAGGAAGGAAGATCTAAATCCTTTCCGTTGGGATGATTCCAGCGGAAATGAAGGCAGACCATAACTCTTTGGGATACGATATTAGAGAAGGTCGAGAGATGAATTGATTGTTAGATGTTTCATAAGTAAAGAACCTATACTCTGAAGGTTTGACCTGAAATATCTAAGAAGCAAGAATTCTGAAGGCTAGACCTGAAGGTTTGACATCTGCTTAGACCCGGACGAGTTCATCGAGCGGCTCCCAATCTGTGGACCTTTTCACGTCCCACAAGACTAAATGTTGAAACTAGATGCTAGCAAGTTAAAGAAGAGTGGATTGTTTTGATGGTAAAATTTGATGGAACTACGTCAGCGTGGGGGAAAAAACAAGATCGCTACTTGGTCCAAGATGAAACGTGAGATGCAATGTCTGTATCTATTAGCTCATTACAGATTGGATGTTTAGATCCTTCTTCAAATGTGAAGAATCCACATAATCGGGAGACCACACATATTGCAGGCAATGTTCGACCCAGGATCTTACAGCTAGAGTACACCAAGGAGAACATCCAAGCTTACGTTGCCTGATGGAAAATTGATTCAGAGTGGAGAACTAGTGGAACCAATCCACTTTTCTAAATGTCTCAGTCAAAAAAATTGTTAAGTGACACGGGTTTGGGCATAATGAATCAGATTGCACAATTAGTAGAATGATATCTTTCTTTGACTAGGGAGCGATTGAAGAAATAAACTGTGATCCAAGAGAATAAGATTTCAGAGAAGATTCTCAACTTTCAACTAATAAGGAAAAGATTTCATCAATTTCAATTGAACACAAGAGATAAATTTTAGTTAATGTTACAAGGCGCCTAGCCTAAAAACAAATTTGTCTTTTGTATGCCTAATGACAATTTAGTATTTTATTATTATTATTTTTTTTGGAATAAATATGCTCGTTATGTTTAGGGTTAGGTTTATGCATGAGATTGAGTTGTAAGTATTTAGGTTTAGGGTTTGGGAGAGACTTCCTACCTCTCGAATTGTAGGAATTGGGGGAGACCGCCTACATCTTGAATTGTAGGTGTTTATGTTTGTATTCTTGTTGAGTTGTTTGAGTTTTTACAAAAAACTATGTGTTTGCTCTAATTTTTGTGGAAAATTTGCCTATTTTGACGTCGGATTGTATCAAATTGGAATCAGGGCACGATTTTGGGGAGGTCACAACGGAATCACAACAGGTGTGTGAAATAGTTATTGTTGGCATGAGAAATAACAGAAAAGCATTGACAGGATCCCTTTGTGATCGAACCACGCGATAATCGCTAGTAGGGAGGCCACCACGGGATCGCAGTGCACTAGGAAGGTTTCAGTGCTAGGGCCCGTGGCTCGCTGTGATCCAAAACTCCTTCGTGACGGAGATACAGTTGGACCGAGAGCTTGCTTGGAAGGAGACGATGGGATCGCAGAGGTCAAGGCTTGCTGTGAAAGAGACAACTCAAAGTGATCGCGGCTCACAGTGATTGCAACTACTGGATCACAACAGAAGGGTGGTGGTATATTGTGATACATCCACAATTAGAGCCTTTGAGAAGCCGCACGGTATTGCTATGAACAGAGACCGAAGCTCCCATCTTTCGAAAGAGGCGGCTAGGAAGCATTGGCATGATTGCGGCGTACAGTGCTCCAGGACCTCGCGAAGGGGAAGCGTTGGGGATCACTACGAATAGAAACCTGAAAGCCTTAACTGTGACTCGATCTGCGGGAGATGAGCTTGTGGGGATCCAACGAGATCGTGGCTTACGTTCAATGACAACTTGATCTTGCTGTCAGCCGACCGGTGGGATTGCGGCGTGCCTCGTACGGTACAGCCATGATTCTTGTAGATGGGGGCAAGTTTGGTGATAAAAAAATTCTAAAAATGATGACAACAGAAAAAATAGATGATTTAGAGAAAAAGTTGAAGGAAGAGGTTGGCCAAATCAGATCGAGGATGAAAGAAAGGTTTGCTACTATAGATGATAGACTTTCTTCCATGGAGAAACGACTAGAAGATCGATTCGAGAGCAGGGGGAAATTTGAGAGATGATGCTGAGGCTCATTGAGATGCAATTCAAGAACCCGTCGGCAGCTCAATGTGCAAATTCTAACCAATGGGTGATTGGAAAATCCGTTGTAAGATCGAAAGGAAAAGAGATCGAAGGTGAGGACATGAGGAGTAAAACATCCACCATCACGAACATTCTCTTAGAGCCTTGATTAGGGTGGATTAGAGATTTTTAACAGAGGTGGTTGGGCCAAAACATGGAGAAGGGATTATGTCAGATGTGTGGAGGAGCACGAAGAAGAAGAGAGAGAAGTAGGGAGAGGATATGGCTACAGGCGAAGGAAGGAGTTTTATCCTCGATACATGTGGGGAAAGGACGAAGGAAGAGGAAGTTGTGGTGGAGCTGTTAGAGTTAGGAAGTTGAAGATTTCAATCTTCAAAAAGGAAAGCACACATGAGTGTGTGTATCCGACAGAGCAATACTTCGCGGTGAATGAGTTAGATGGGGAGGAGAAACTCATGGCGGCAGAACTATGTTTGGATGGAAAATTCTTAGCATGGTTTCAGTGGAGGGAGGCTAGATACTCGATTCGTTTGTGGGATGAATTTAAGAATTGTTTGTTGAAATGTTTCTAAGTCATTCGGGAAGAAGACCTACATGAGCAATTCTATGCCTTGACTTAGGAGGGGACGATCATGAAATATATGGAGAGATTTGAATTATTGTTGAGACAACTGCGGGGAATTTTTGAAGCAGGGCTAGAGGGGAATTTCATGAAGGGCTTAAAGCCCGACATACGAGGTACACTCCGGCTGCTAAGGCCACGGGGATTGAGGGAGATGATGAAGCTAGCATAAATGGCGGAAGACACGAATTAGTTGAAGAAAACCAACAGGAGCAACACAGACGGAGCGTCATACAGAACTGCTACAACCACGACAATGCCAAATGTTCAGACATTGGAAGTTCAGAGGAAGGTTGCAAGCGACACGAATAATGGACCACGACCGAGAGAAACAAGCCAAGGGGTTATGTTTTGGGTGTGATGTGAAGTTTACTCCAGACACCATTGCAATGATTGAAAATTACAAATTATTATAGTGCAGAATGAGGAAGCAGAGAATAAAGAAATAGAGACAACTGTGGGGGAGGAGAAATACTCATTTTTTTCTCATTTTGAGGACAAGGTGTCTTTTGGGGTGATCAGTATTGTTACGAGGGCGCTTAGTCTAAGGGCAAATTTGTATTTTGTACATCTAAGGACAATTTAGTCTTTTATTATTATTATTATTATTATTTTGTTGGGTAATAAATATGTTTGTTATGTCTAGGGTTAGGTTTATACATTAGATTGAGTTGTAAGTCTTTAGGTCTAGGGTTTGGGAGAGATTTCCTACCTCGAATTGTAGGAATAGAGAGAGACCGCCTACCTTTTGAATTATAGGTATTTATCTTTGTATTTTTGTTGAGTTGTTTGAATTATTACAAAAAGTTTTGTGTTTGCTCTAATTTTTGTAGAAATGTATGCCGATTTTGATGTTTAATTATGTGTTTGCTCTATTTTTGTTGAGTTATTTGAATTATTAAAAAAAAATTATGTGTTTGCTTTAATTTTTCTAAAAATGTATGCCGATTTTGACGTCGAATCGTATCAGTTAACAATTGCGGTTCTTAAAGGTAGTGACCTAGAGGTAATGGGTGATCATTTTAGAGTATTTGGTTGTGGTGCCTTGGACTATCTTTTGACAAACATTGAGAAGATCATTAGCATGACTGACATTAGATGTCCACAAGGGTCATGAGTTTGAGAAGTCGATACAATGCGCAAGGCAATCTTAGATAAGGGGATTTCAAAATTTTTAGATATTTAGCCTGTGTTTTGTTTGGCCTTGCTGAGGGTCAAAGATGAGACTCTTTTATGCCACTTCTGAAAGACTATATAGAGTTAATTAGGTGCTAAATTTGCTCAATAGTGTGTCCATCGACAGATGATTAGGCAAGAGGGATGAACTACAACTTTGAAATATTTTTTTGGAGCAGGGTGGGGAAGAAAATTCTATAAGGGGATCCAGGTCCTATCAGAAAAGAAGATGAAGCCTCTCCTAAGTGTTTGTTAGTGAGAGTTGTTTAGTTTGACTCAAAGTTGATTCCTCCTCACATACTTGTTTATCAAATACATCTGGTCGATTATAGAGAATGAACAAATTACATATCTAATGGCTCGAGAGTCACTTTTATGAAAATCTTAGTCGATATATAGTTGTAGCTCAAGTTGTGCCAAAATAGGAGATATACTTATTCTATCAAGATGTGCATTAAAATGACAATGCCTACATGATTGATTTACCAAAAAAATTACGATATTTCCTCCACCTTCAACGTGGTAGATTTGACTCCATACTACAAGGACACAAAAACTTCAGTGAATGAAATTGAAGTTCCCCTAACCCTAGAATGATGCAAGAGTGAACTTGGAGCTTCCGACGCGGGGGTTTCGTGAACAAAGCGCAACTCGGCTAGTGTTCGTGGACCGAACCGGTCCAAGTTGGGTCCCTGTTCAGGAGTCGGCCGGTTCTCTTGGACTACTCATAGTTATCATATTATTATATATCTATTTTCGGAGGACTCTTGGGTTAGTTTTTCGTGAGTTTTCTATCAAGACAGTCGGCGTCCAGGTTTTTCCTTCTAGGGCCATATCTGAAGGCGATAAGGTGCTCCGGCTGTAACTTGCTCTGATATAGTTTTTATCTATCTTTCCCTACTTCCCACTGCCCCTCCTTTGCTGTTATCGCCGTCGTTGCTGCTGCCACCACCCGGAAAACATTATTTTCATGCAACCGGCCTTTAGCTCCCAACCGCCTCCACCTACCTGCCAGCCCCTCCAACCGCCTCCAACCTACTTGCTGATGCCCCCTTCCTACTTGCTGTCGGCCCAGTCCAGCCGCCTCCAGCCTACTTGCTGATGTCCCCTTCCTACCTATCGCCACCCCCTTCCAACCACCTCCAACTTGTCGCCACCCTCTTCCAGCCACCTCCAACTTGGTGCTACCCTCTCCAGCCACCTCCCACTTACTACCGCAACCTTTCTGCTGGCTCCACTGGCTCAAAGGCCTCGTTGTCCTCCACCACCCAACCCGTTTTAGTTATTATTTCTCCGTAAACTGCAGCATCACCCCCTTCGATCTCAACCCTAGTTGAGCTCGTGTTGAGTTTTTGTTATTTCCTAGTTCAAAGTGTCTCTGATCTATTTGCTTTCAGTAATAATATTTGTTTTCCTTATTGTACTTTGGGTTTAACTCCGGTATCATATAGTTTGATTATATTCATTGGAATGGTCAACTATTTTTTCATGTCTTGAATGTACTGATATCCATTATTCTTTTAAACATAGAAACAATGGGCAAAATGAATGCAGGGAGTTTTAATAGTGAAGAACTAGAGATAGTCTATTGATTTTTTATAATGATGCCCTAACAAGGGTGTTATATGTCATATGATTATGGATAAATTAACAGCATCCTCCCAATAATGAAACACGGGCAGAAAATATAAAATGATAGACCTTTTATTAAAAAAAAAACAAAAACTAAATACATCGCTGTACGAGGTGAGACTGCGTTCATACCCTGCTTTATTTTTCTGTCATCTTCTTTTTGGTTTTTTTTTTTTTTTTTTGGTGTCTTTAGAGTTTGGGGTGCTTTCTTGTAGACAAATCAAAGCCCCCTAATTCTATGACTTCATATTCATGGACCTGTATTGTGTACCCTTAATGGTACGGGTTTCTCCAAGATAAATGGATGACCCAACTGAACTGGAGCCAAAAATATGAGTGGGGTATCCCATTTGATAAAACGACTGATTGGGCATTCTAACATTAAGACTGCAACTTTCTAATTAGATGATCTTTGAAATCGATGTAGAGAGTCTATGTATATGCTGATTTTATTTAAGAAGCCATCAAATCCTCTTTTATTGGTCTATATTTTTTTTCTATCCGTTGGATGAAAATGTACGTAAAAGTTTCACTTTTGTTGTATTAAAACTGTGAAAAGTATTGTATTAATTTTCTACTGTTATTTAATCTGAGGAGATAATCTATAATGATGCTTTCTATTGTGTTTTGGCAATTTTTGAATGTGACAATGTCGATATTATTTTATATTTGTTGAAGTTTAATAATTTCTTCTCACTCTAATGTATTGTCTAGTTTAGGTCAAGCCGGAAGTAATCAGCTGGTCGCCTCGTATAATTCTTTTTCATAATTTCTTAAGCACTGAGGTATGAAAACTATTTTTTGTTGTTTTCTTCTTTAAAAGGATACTGCTTTTATCTGCAGGGCTTTTGTATTGCATTGCCTCATTTTTTTGAAATATTATGTGATCTTTTTTTGTAGCATTTATTCAGCTGTATGAGATCTCTATTTCTAGTCTTTTATTTGGTTTCACTTATTTGTGGGACCAGTTTGCATTGATTTGGTAGGAATTTCTTACATATTTATATTTTTCTGAGCTTGGTATTGCTATCACGGTTCTAAATTTACATGATTGAATTAGCTTCACATCAGAGTCTGCTTACTCTTTTAAAAGATCAATAAAATAGGATTATATGCATAAAACCATATAATTTTGTTTTTTCATTTAAAAGGATAGTAGTTGTAAAACATTGCAAACAAGGACACTAGTTTAACCTACTTTACAAACAAGAACCAGCAACTTTGGCAAATTTGTTAGGGTTTTTGAAACATTGGTGTTGCTACTGACTTTATTAGCCAACCCTAGTATTACTACTATAGCATACACAATTTGTATACTAGGATGCCTATCGTGGAAGTTCAATGGAATTTGATTCTCTGATTCTTAATGTTTCCACCTCCTTCCTATCCGTGAAGAAATAAATGATCACGATGCTCTACAAAATGATGACTTTATGGAAACAGTCTGGGTGATGATTTTTAGGTTAATAAGATATTTGAGATTCTACTCACTAGATATGGATATGTTAAAAAAAATATATTGTTCAATTTTACTAGGATTTAAGCAAAGTAGTCCAAACGAGACCTTTTTTTATCTCATGTGCTGTTCTCCTGTACTGTTGGATGGTTTTGCTTCTTGATAGTAGTATTTAATCTTTTGTATTTTGTGTAATATGGAATTCTTGATAATTACCCTTGTTATATGCATATTATTATTTTGTTATGAAGTTACGCTGCCAAAAGGGAATTCACACAGTTCCATAACCTAAATTTCAAGAAGCACTACATATATTCTTGAGTTCAAAAGCCTTGACATATATGGCATAATTGGTTTCCGTTGTTCGCAAAATAGGACTTTTTTTTTCTCACCTTATGTGCAAAGTTTTAAAATTGTTGTCCTTTTCATGGAAAGATTAAATTATAGAGTTTTTACAGTTTAGATTTCTACAAAACAACAAATGTTCGTCCTTGTGGATCTTAAACTCTTGCACCACATGACTTTTGGTACATACTAAAAGCATTTTTAGCATGTGTTTTTAATGACCATGCTCAACAATTGGCATATTTGTCCATGATGTTCACATCCAAAAAGTTCAAGATGGCCACGCTGCTATAGGGTCTTTGTTTTTTTATCTGATCATAAAATCAGGTGTGCCTAGCACTCAGCTTCCTCTTAGTTAATTGCAACAGCTAGTTCTTTAATAATGTTATATTATCATTGGTAACATGTATAATAGAACAGAGTTCACTATGAGTTTAAATCGAATGAATCATGCTTGATTCAAATTCTTTTTTTTTTTTGCAATTATCGAATATGATTTGAAATGATTGTTGGTGTTGCTTTGAAACACATTGATTTGAAATTTTTAGATATCAAAGGAACGTGAGAATGATTTTGAGTGGGTTAGAAGTTATAGCTTACATGTTTTTAAAATAGGCGGCCATATGACCTGAATTTATCCTATGCTAGCCCAATTGCAGATTCATTCCCTATGAAATTATCTTATATTTGTATAAAAAAACACATAAATTACAAAACCTGAAAAATCTTTACAATAAAAAAAAAATATTCTAATTTTGCACGAAATGTCGAACAAAATTGGTTGTTTTGGTATTCCAAGGAACTGGAGAAAATGAAATGAGGCCATTTTTTTTCTTCTGATCACGTAGCTCAAGGAATTAGCCACACCTAGAGAATTAGTTCGTATTAGTGACATCCATTAGAGCGGAATTCATGTAAAGGATGTCTTGATTTGCCTTGCAAGCAGCATCTGCTCTTGAAAGTCGCATCTTAATCATTAATGTCATCAGATGCTGATGATATGGATTGACTATTGTGAACTGCTTTTTGCATCCGGTCAATGAAGAGATAATTAGAAAAAGTTGCGTCTCAATTCTTAAAGGTTATGCATTTTAGGAATTTGTTTTTGGATTTTAAGCTTCCTTTTTCCATTAGTTTAGGGCCTACTTTATTCTGTTTTTTTTTTGGCAACATTAAGGCTAAATGGATCTCTTTTTTTTGGCTGTGTATTCAAATTTATACTTTTTTTACTATTCCAAGTGATAAATGTTATAGTATCATGCTGGTATTGCAGAAGTTTAAAGTTTTTGGATCCATGCAGGAGTGTGATTATTTGAGAGCACTTTCTAGACCTCGGCTTCAAACTTCGACTGTCGTTGATGCTAAAACAGGGAAGGTAACCGCATATACCTATCTATCTTCAATGCTATTTATATAGCTCCATTTGTTAGCTTCTATTGTTTATATTCAAAGTAGGCATTTCTCCCTAAATGATATTATTCCACCTAAAATTTAGTCAAAATAAATTATGATTCAATGTTTAGGCAATTTTAGGATTGTTTTTAGATTTTATTCTATTTTTTAAAAAAAAAAACCTTCAATGAACTGGAACTATGTAAAATTAATAAAAATGAATATTTAAAATTCTTTTCTTACGGACCCTATCTTTTTATTATGTCAATGTAGTCCCAAGTAGGAATGTTGCTTAAAATGTATTGTGTTTATTATCTTTTTACACCATCAGGATTTGTTGTATATTCGGATGATTTTTTTATTAATTAGAACATGTCATGAATAGACCCATTGTCGATCATAAGCTCTGTTATAGGCAACATGTAATCATCCTTTAAGCATGCCTTTCTTAGATTCCAAAAGCTATGCATGCATAGGTATTATGCTTGGCTTTATGAATTCTTCATTTCAGTGATTGCATTTTGTTCAATCTTCGATTGCATTCTTTGTAAGGGTTTGCATAACATGGACCTCCTTAGGATGTTGACGAGTTTGTGTAATGCCATTTGAGGTTTTAATCTTTGCATTCCAAGTTCAGTATAATCCGAAGAGCTTCTTTAATATCTTGGTTTCATTGTTGGGAAGCAATACTTTGATGCAGGCAGAAGATGGTTCTTCTTTTGATCCCAAATTGATCTTTTTAAGTTATAATTCATGGATAGCAGCCTATTTGTCTTTTTCTTGGGACATTCTGAATTTTTTGGTAAATAAGCTTGTGCCTAGTTTGTCTTATTTGTAGGTGTTGGCCAATTCAACAATCCTTATAATGAAAAGATATGTATTTGTGATGGATGTTTATCATTGATGTAACCAAGGCCTCAACTTTCAATTGTTTAATTTTTGGAAATGACTCAAAACTTACGGCGCCACGCATTTATTCAAATGCTTGTGCCCATTTGTCCGACCTTTTTTAGGGTTTCTTCATTCTTGTTCCATATTACTTTCAACAATGTCCAATATGTATTGGTAAATTGGTGTCATTCCTGTTCCAGCACATTAAAGTATCACATTTTTTGTGTTGTCTGTGTAAATTCAAGAAGAGCATTTTCAATTTTATCGTCGCAACATTTCCTATAACTGATAGTGTGGGATCAGTGCCGCCGACATAATCTCCTTGAAGATCCATAGGTTTAACATTTGAGCTATGATCATATGTAAGGTGTCATTAGTACTATCCTTGGAGCGGGGCGTTGTTCTGCAGGATCGCGAGATCTTGCATATCCTTGGAGCGCAATAACACCTGTGTTCTCGGGTTCGAGCGGAGGCGACAAATGCCGACTTCCAATTTAGCCTTTTATTTTCCTTGTTGATTTCATTCATATTCATTTATTTTCTAATTAGGTTTTTCTATGAGGGAACTATTTCTATATTATTATTTTCTTTTTTTAGAAACTTGATTTGATTTGTGTTTTTAGAGATTTTATCTATGATTTTCACCATAATGGAGTGGTGTGGATTTTCCTTTCGCAAGAAATATGTATGTAGCTTGTGCACTGGAATAGGTAGTGAACCTCCTGGCCGCCCATACATCACTGATTTAGAGTTATGTTTGCTATTTTTCAGTCGAGACAGCCACAAGACCCACGTCCATTTGCTAGTCACAATAGAAAATCGTCATTTTATTTCTTCCCATTCGCTGTCCAACCGCCCATACCTTGTCGATACGTTGTTGGACTATTGTTTTCATTCTGGACAGTTGTCGCACTTGCCCTACTTATTGCCCAATGACAAATTTTTCTTCTACATCCTTCCCAATACCATCGTCGAACTCGCCTATCATCTTCCCCTTGTCACTCCACAACCACCTCTCTACAAAAAGCACTTTTTAAACATCTTCTAGGTGCCCTAGAACGGAATCGTCTAGTCCCTAATTTTTTTTCTCTCATTTATTTCTATATCCATCATACCTAAATCATTTATACCACAATTTCTAACCTGAACCCTAAATTTTCAAAATCCAACCCCCTACCTTCACCTAAAATTTGCCTTGACACTTGCCAGCAAAACCCTAAATTTCAACCATTTTTTTATCTACAATCCTGCACCTGTGAAAACCTTAATTGATAGAAAGAGACAATACCGCCTAGGATAAATCTATATAGAGATGTCTAGGAGCTTGTTATGGAAGATATACAACAAAAAATCATTCAACCGCAACAAATGCTTGCTCCTTTGAGAGGATAAAACCCGAAGTGGTCAC
Source organism: Phalaenopsis aphrodite (assembly GCA_003013225.1). Taxonomy (NCBI): domain Eukaryota; kingdom Viridiplantae; phylum Streptophyta; class Magnoliopsida; order Asparagales; family Orchidaceae; genus Phalaenopsis; species Phalaenopsis aphrodite. The sequence continues at coordinate 2,092,727 of NEWO01000015.1, forward strand.
CCATAACCACAATGGTGGCTCATCATATCGAGAGAAGGAAGTGGATTTCTTTCACCATACGGTTTTCAGTAATCAAGAACCAATACCTCGACGATTTGACATGGAATATCAGACGTGATATCATGATTTTGGAGTAAAGATAGATTTACTAGATTTTAATAGTTGCATGGATCCAGACGAGTTTGTCGGGTAGCTATAAATAATGGACTGAATTTTTTAGTACAAAGATTTTCCCTGGGATAAAATATTTAAATTGACAGCCATCAAGCTCAGAAAGAATGCTTTCTTATGGTGGGAGAATCTGAAGCATCTTCAACAGTGGGAATAGAAGAGTAAAATTAGTGCCTTGTTCAAGATCTCTCAGTAGAAGAGTACACCGTTGAGTTCGAGCAACTTATGTTAAGGTGTGAGCAAGTGGAGCCTGAGGATAACACCATAGCTCAATATCGGAGGAGATTAAGATCATCCATTGGCAATATGGTCTAGTTACAACCCTGTTGGACATTACATGATGTTCATACCCTAGCCCTGAAGGTGAAGAGACAACACAATAGTATCAAATCCACACCTCCTTTCAAACAGGGTGAATTATTAGACTAGACCCATTGGAGCGTTCCAGACAGCCCAGCCCTAGGAAAAATTAGTTCAGAGTGGAGAAAAAATGGAGACAACTAATACTCCCATATCCGTCCTAGCCAAGAATTACTTCAAATGCTATGACTTTGGGCGCAATGCTTTTGATTGCCCAAACAAAAAGGTAATATCTTTCACTGAGTAGAGTACGGCAAGAGAGGCAAGAGAGCTAAGGGGATTCGTGCAGGGAGGATGGAGTCGAAATGTCGCCAGCCCCCCGGAGCCCCCCGGAGGAAGGAGCGAGGTCGAATTAATCGAGCAAGCGCTAGAGCCGTTATTGAACCAATGGCGGGGAAATAAATGATTTTTTTTAGGGGAAACAACTTATTTGGAAAAGCTGGGGATTAAATGATAAATTTAAAATTTAAAATTTGAAATTCAAAATCATATAAGCTGAGTTAATTAGCCTGTGTCCAGCCCGAATCGAACCAGAGTCGAACCTAATAATACGGATCGATATCCATCGATATCCGTGTTAGTCGCTCGTACGCGGAACCATAACAATACGGATGTCTCTCCTAGCTAAAGTCGACGTCTTGGACGCATCCGTGTGGTCCGTTTCATCATCCGGGGTCATCCGGACGAGTTCACCGACGGGCGAGTCAAATTAAGCCAAAATCGTGCGGGATGCGATGCGTGCGCAAAATACAGTGCTATCGAGCGTTCGGGTCGCAAAGGGGGTTTCATAGGGGCTGCTCTTATTAATGTAGGAACTCAACTCGAATTTCATATGTCGATCCTAATCAACTCAGGAATGCCAAGGATTTGGGATCACCCATTCGAAATTCGAAGGAGTGACGAGGTGACTCGAATTTTCTAAATGGTATGGGTTCCGTACTAGTCCTCTAGGAGGGTCAAACAAGAGAAGCCTAAAGCTAGACCCTAGGCTCTAAGGAGAGAAGTGAAGACTTCATCCGAAAATGAGGTCAACACCATGTTGGCAGATCGCCCTCTAAATTGCAAATGATTCAGCAAATTGGAGTCGATTATTGAAATTGATTGTTCTTCAAACACGACCTGGATAGCTCGAGTCAATTATCTCCAAGTCTCTTGGTTATGTTATAGTGACCTCATAGTAGCGGGTGTTGGTTCAAATGCAAAATGTACCCATTTCACATACAGGCATGGACTCTTTTTCTTTTCGGTATTTAAGGAAGATTGATTTCATTCTTGGAGTGAACATGCCCTATTGTATGGGACACCATATAACAAGCTTTTTTTGGAAATTTAGTTTGTTGGGGGTAAAATGATCGAGATAAAAGAAGCCAACAACATTGAAACTTGCATATAGACGCTCTCTCAGCACATTTAGTAATCTATCCGTAATGACCACTTTGCTTTTGGACTTTCTAAGCTTTTGACCAACCTATTGCTAATCATCTTCAATCTTGATAATTAGGGTAAGTGCAACTTTTTTTTGACGACTCTAAATTGTTATTTAGTTTTCACCGAATCCTTCTACTTGACATTGAGAGCATGCTTTAGCTGCGAATCATCTTTTTTGGGTTTTGGAACAATTAGAGATCCACCAGTCACCTTTTCTTGACGCTGATGTTTCAACTACAACTCCAAGTAAATCGAGGATTCCATCCTGAATTTCATATCTCCTTTCTCTTGCATGTATCAAGAATTTATGGGAAAACTTTGTCTTCCATCTGATATTTGTTTTCCCCAATCCTCAATGTTCTACTAATCTTCAATCAAGTGGTTGACACTTCCATGGTATGGTAGTAGTTGGGCTCACCGATCTTGCCTGCATCATCTGGTTGCTTAGGTCTAGGGATTTGAAGGCCTTTTTTCACTTCTTAATCAGGTTTTTGAATTTTTCTGCATCCATCTTTCCCTAGACTTAGCCAAATTTAACCAATTTACTTAATTAACCCAACTATGCTTGGGAAACTGTTGTAGGTTGGGCCACAGTCTGATTGTGAAAATTGGCATGGCTAAGCTCAGTCCATTACACTAGTCTTAATTGACCATCATGGATTGGCTCAAAGGGGAATTTGGAGGCAGCCATAGGTTGAAATATGCCTGGATGGGACCAATTTGGCTCGGGCTAGTGGGCCAAAGCTAAGTCTAGGTCCAATTTATTAAGCTGGGTTTACCCAGGTAAAATTCAGGATGTACATGGACTTAATTGATTTTGGCGAGAGTTGATTGGCATGACTGGTGGTCATTTGAGGCTCAATTGTACCGCTAAGTTAGTCCAAGATAAAGACACATCTTTCTTTTTTGAGGTACATGAAACATCTTTTTTAGGTCATTTACATAACATACCACATAATCACTATTTTGGATCATTTGCATCCATAAAAATAATTCATATGTATTTACATATCTAACACCTAAACTTTAGTTTTTACATCTATAACACTCAAAATTTTCAAAGCACATGAAAAATACCACTATTAATTTTTAAAAAGTGAAATATACTTTTTCATGCATAGGCACATATTATAAATGTAAAAATTAAATTTTAGGTGTTATATATGTATTTACATAGGAATTGTGTGGTATGTACATAAATCTTCCTATTTTTATTAGTGCTTGTAGCTCAAATAAAGTTTTGGTAGTAGCTAATATAACTGTGCATTGGCTGAAGATGCCTTCTCTTCTACTGTTGTATAGAAACCGCCAGGAGAATGCCTGTCTACAGAACTTGTGCCCTTCTTAAAATCTCTTGCGTATATTGCTATATGCGTTACTATATATGTATTACTTATTGTCTTTATGTAACTGTTTTGACATCTTCAGGGAGTTAAGAGTGAAGTACGTACGAGTTCTGGCATGTTTTTGAGATCAGAGGAGAGAAAATTTCCCATTATTCAGGTCAGCTTTAGTTTCAAGGTTTTCTTTTTTTGTCTTGATTTTACCGTACGTTTTCTTGTGCATGAAAATGTTAATGCTAGCCATGTAAAATTATACAAGCTGTAATCAAATTTAAAATTATATAAACCTAGTAAAGCCATTCAATAACTATATTCGTTGAATCTAAAGCCTAGGCTGTTCGAGTTTTATGTTTATTAGCTTTATCCTCTGCTGCATTACTTTGTGGCTCTTTAATCAGAGGATAGTATCTGCCAATGAGTAATCCATACATACACGGTTTCGTGATCTTGAAGATTCACATCTCAATATGCTATTTTACTGTGGTCCAACTCTAAAAAAGGAAATCACCGTGCCTCAAAAGTAATGTCTTTGATAAACTAAAAAATTTGCTGGAAAAAAAATTGTCTGTTGGTCCCAGATGTTTCTTAACAGGTTCTCCACCACCTTCCCTTCATAATGTGTCGTATTCTGGAAAATCAATTTATAATGATATAGTTAGGTCTTTTGTGTCGGACAAATCAAATGTTAGCTTCTTACCAATTTCTTAAAAGTCCTTTTATCATTTATTTGAGCCCATTTCTCAGTAAGAAGCTAACAGGATCAATTTGGTTTTAATGGCTGGAAACTGAGTGGAAGTATCATACTGCTAATAGGGACATATGGGATTAAATTGAACGGATGGACATGTAAGCAAGCTGCCAGAACTTGGGTTATATTTACTTAACGTATCTGTGGCATTCAGTTTTGCTTTTTTATGGATCTTTAGTTGTTTTAGTGACAAATAAGTTGAAGCTTTGACTTTGGACTGATAGACGAGACACCACAAAGCTTAGGGATCTACTTTTTATTTTTTCTTTCTTTATCTGTGATTTCTCATTTGCTTAGTTATAATTGCGATGAATGTTATGGAAAAGATGGTTTCTATTACCTTAATTTAAACATTCTTTCTGGCTAGGCTATTGAAAGGCGGATCGCCGTTTTCTCTCAAATACCTGCAGAAAATGGAGAGCTTATCCAAGTTCTGAGGCAAAATTCCCAGGCTATTTTTCTTCTTTCTTAGGCATTATAAGCATGTTCCTTTTTTCCACAGTACATTCTTGAGTAGTCAGACTTTTTTTCTCTATTACAGATATGAAGTCGGTCAACAGTACAGGCCACATCATGATTACTTCTCTGACTCTGTAGGTTATTTAATAACCTCCAGTTCTAAATTCCCCACTCTTAATTTATTAAATGTTGCTGTCAAGCATATCATTTGAATGCAGTTTAACTTAAAACGTGGTGGGCAACGTGTAGCAACAATGCTGATGTATCTAAATGATGACGTTGAAGGGGGTGAAACACATTTTCCTATGGTGAGTTAATTCCTTTGGTTTTGCTTAATATATCACTCACTCTGGTTCTATAAAGATACTTTCCTTTGTTTCCTGTTTCTGTCACTATCTTTGAATCTCTTGTTTCTTCAACCTTCAGTGGTAAATGAAATTGTATATTTAACTTTGCTGTGAATTATTCCATATATTTGGCGAGTGTAGTATCATTAGTAGTTTTTTATGATGGTTTTGCATAACTTAATGTTGGAGAGAGTGAGAGGAGAGAATTTTAAATATAATATTAATAAAGGGATTACATAGTCCTTTATAAGGGGAGGACTACAAACCCTCACCTGTTACATTTTCAACAAAGTAATCCTATGTCAACATTCATTCAATGATTATGGTATTTATGAAAGTACAAAGCATAGCATTTGAAGAGATGAGAAAGGGCCTTAATACAATACATAAGTGATAATTTAAATGCTTGTTTTCTTATTTTTCGACTACTTGTCCTTTGATCTTCTATGGTTCGTGAATTGAAACTGAAGTTCATTTTCTCCATGCATAAAACGGTTGAATTTAAGTGAATTTTTCTAGACTACTCAAAATATTCAAGAGAAATTACTTCAATGTTTACTCCAATTATTCAACAATACTTACACATTTTCCACATTTTCATAAGTTTTGGCTACCTCATGTATGGCTCATGAAACGTAGCAAATACATTTTTCTAAGCTACTTCAACACCACTCCAAGTATTGTTAGAAACTTTATAGAGAAGGTAATTGAAGAACACTCCTAATATTTATAGAGAAACTACCTCAAGTTTATTCCATTTTTTTAACAATACTCTTCATTTATTCAAGCATGTTTTGGCCATTTTATGCATTGCTTATGAAATTAGCAAATACTGATGTAAGTAAGACATCTCTACGAACATTTTCATTAATTGATACATCAAGTGGCTTATCATTAAAATAGATAATCATCCAAATATTAAGAATAACTTATAAATATATATTCGAAGAAATGAGTTGCCTGCATCACTTAAATTCTGTGAAACACTTTTCTTCTCTCATGTTGTGAGATTACAGCTAATCAATGATTCAAGAAGTTTACTAACTATTGCTGTATGGTTGCTTGTCCAGCTTAATGAGGTGCACTTTCTTTACCTAATATGCATGGCTCTATTTTGCATAATTGATGGGGCCAGATAGAGAGAAAAATAGTGAATGGGAAAAAGAATTAGTCTCAACCGAGATGGGATTAAGAATGTGCAGCAACACACTTGTGAGATATCATTTCTATCTTCAGAAATTGTCTATTGCTTTCTTTAAGTGGTCTATTTATAAGATATGACATTTAGGACTTACATTGCAACATTAGAATGTCCAAATATCCCTAGGTCACATGTAAGTGCAATTTCTAGTAGCTGAACCAAACATGGATGAGGTGTCGGTGCAATGATGATCAATGTGCAGAAATTTGCCGAAGGCAAGAAAAACTTGCCTTTTAAGAGTGAGGCCCGTTTGGTATCACTTTGTTTTTTGTTTTTGCTTTTATTTTCACTTTTATTTTTGAAAACATGTTTGATTAAAATTTTTATATGTTTTTATTTTTCATTTCAAAAAATAAATCACCTTATTTTTCAAAACACTTAAAACACCTAAAAGATTTGTAAAATATTAAGCCATCGTATACTACATCTCCATAATTTTCATCTTCAGTATCATCAACTTCACAGAGATCTCATTCTTGGGCTATGTTGTGCTGTGGGCATCAGTTTTAACATAGCCCTTTTTATTAAATGAAGTGCTATTATTTGGGGTTTTGTTGTCAGAATTCCTTCTTTTAGTGATTCACAAACCATTAGGAGGCTTAAAGAATGTTGTGAGCTGTTCATGAAAGAAAGCTAATCAATGGGTGCAATAAGGTTTTAGCGACACCTATAGATCTCTAAAGCTAGATGATGAGCTTCTTCTAAGGTTTTAGTATTATTAAAGATCATTTTCCTTCTAATTTCTTGTTATCAGTGCATTTCTCATTATGATTATTGGTTACTCTACTAAAATAAATTGGGTGCTAAAATCCACAAAATGATTAAGGTCCTTAGATATTAATGGTGTCATGTTTTAAAGTCAAGAAGTATTCCATTAGTTATTTATAGAATCAAAAGTTCTATAATTTTCTCTTGAGCTGGTGCCTTATTTGAGCCCAAGTTGTAATCGGCAAGCTGGAATAACAATCAATTTCACTTAAGACACATAACCACAGTTTTTTAACCAACACATTTAACCTCACCTTTGTCAATCAAATCTGTTAATGATTGGGCATATTTTGCCTTTTGGAAAAAACCTTGTAACCCAAGAAAGCATTATGATCATGCTTACCATTGAATGTGCGTGCATCAACCTTTTTCCTCTTAAAAAACCATGATTATCGACCTCATGACAATAGTATTTTTGCTATATATAGCCACACATGTACGCGCACAATGTTGACACTGTATATAATGTTATTACTTGCTTCTCAATTAGTGAAGAATGATGAAGGAGCTATTCGAAGCTGTTCAAGTCTGTCTTTACGTTCACCATTAGTTGTCTTGAAGTCAACATTAGAAATGTTCACTATTTAACTGTTAATATTTACTCATCTAGCGTTCCGAACTTACACCATGTGCTGTTGTTCCTAAATGTATCTTCCCTCGGCCCCCCTTTTTTGTGTTTTATTCACTTTTTCCTTTTTTTTTTTGTTGTGTTTGATTTACTTTTTTATTCAACCAGTTTTAGCAAAATTTTGTGGCCCACAGTTGAATTCAGCCAATAAGATAAAGCTATAGATTCTGCAATATGCCATCGTAATTATTGATGCTAAAGTTCAATTGCATACAGTAATTTCAATTCTCAAGCACATAGTTCATTAATAGTAAATATCAGAAATTTCCCAAAATTAGGTCATGTATAAATCATATAATAATAGAAAATATGAAATAGCTTAATCAAACGAAGTTTTCTAGTTTAGAACTATCTGCTACCAAATTTTTTGATAGGATTTATGTTAAAGCTTAGAGAGAGATCGCTATAGTATAGTGGAGCTTCCCAAACTTTGAACTTATAGATGACACAGGACTCCTCAAATATAGAAATCTAATCATGGCATCAATAAAAGCTCAATTGGCAACAATTACAACATAGTATTGTCTCATTTTTTAAATATGGACTTTTAAAGCATTGATAGTGAAGCTACTGGCATTGTGCTGTGATGCACTATAGTGGAATTTCTGCAATTATCAAGTGGTCAGAGCAGCTGCAGATGCAATTTCTTCTTCTGGAATTCAAATTTTGATAACATTAATAAAACATTTTTTGGGCTCACTGGCTGAACTGAGGAGGAGGCTGGATGTATGGGAGTAAGCGAGTAGAGTCGTGCTCGAGCCACTCTTGACTTGAGCTTGATTAATTAATCAAGTTTGAGCTTGAGCTCGAGTTTAATTTTATGAGTTTGAGCTGACTTACGGACTGACTTGTTTATTATGAAAGAGATAAAATAAGATTAATTCAAACTATTGCTATAATAAAATGGCATAAAATGAGCAATTAGGGGATGAATTATAAGAAATCTCTTGCTATAAAATATAAAGTATTATTTTTTTAACATTTTAAAAATTTAAAAATATACCCTCAAATTTAATATATTTTAAGTATATATTATATTAATATTTTTTTAAACGAGTTAGCTCACGTAATAATTAGTCGAGTTTGGTTGGCTTAAGTTTGGCTTGTTTGCTTATCAAGCTCAGCTCACGAGTCACTTATCGAGATGAGTCTAAGCCGGCTCATGAGTCTTCTTGGCTCAGTTACACCCCTATGCGTGTGTGTGCTATTCATTGCTGGGCTTAGATAGAGGTTAGGCTAACTGGGAAGGGTTTGTAACGCTTTTGCCTGTAAATCAAGCAGCAACGGAAACCTGGATGTAAAACAAAAGGTCGTTCTAATGAGTAGAAAAAAATTTAGGACACACAATTGTGAGGAAACTAAGAGCATGCAGAAATAGGAAAAGAAAAACCTCTCTCTGAACATAACGAACAAAAAACTATAGATAGAAAACTTTAGTACAAGATTAAGCACTGAATCAAAAAGAATAGGTAGGGAGAACAAGTTGGTCTCAATCTGGGAGGGAAGATAGTCTATACCTTGTTTATCAGTCATCACTCGTGTCCCATTCCTTTCACTATATCTATTATTAAGAGATGACCTGTTGATAAGTTTAGAATTTTAAGTAGCCCTAAGGACATGTAAATACAATTGGAATTTATAATAGGTATTTGTCATTAATATTCAATTAGCCCTTTGGGCATGCAAAAAAAATATATATAATGTCTAATTACTCTTAAAATAATGCAAAATATGCTAAAAGACGAAATCGATCCAAATACATAAATAAGGAGAAATGACCCTAATTATCTAGAACCGTTTCGATTAAGGTGATGATATTTGACACTGTCCATAGTATGTAGGCTGAGATCTAGAGGATGTGATTATCATCAATCTATATCAATCACTGCATTGAGATCATTATCTTTATAGTTCCTAATATTACTCGTTTTGTTTTTTTCTTTTGTTTTATTTATTTATTTTTGGTAAGAATACTATGCCATTTATAGCTTAATTCATGGTGTTCTTGCAAATTTATGGCACTTGATGTGTTCAGAACTGCACAATAAGTCATGGTTACGTCTGGCACTCTGTATGGCTAATGCTTTTTATTCTTCGCATATTGCATTGTAATTATTAAGTGAATATGTTGGGTTGTGGTGTGCGGTGTGTTTATGCATCGGTAAGTAAGTTTTGGAAAAAATAAATCAACAATGTTGTGAAGAAAGATTACTCCATCAGTACTTGCTGTAAAGCCTTGCCATTGATTGATTTAACTTTGGAATGCAACACTCTTCCCATAAGCATTTTTCACGAATTTTTTTTATCTAAAATATATATATATATATATTTTCTAATGGATTTTTAAAAACCCAATTTTTCTTTTCTTCGGTGACTATTTATAAAAAGCCGTATATTTCCTTACCCTAATCTAATTCTCATTTTAGGCCGGAGATGGAAAATGTAGCTGTGGTGGAGACATCGTAAGAGGGATTTGTGTAAAGCCTAAAAAAGGAGATGCTGTACTATTTTGGAGCATGGTTTGTATTTCCCTTCTTTTGACCACTTGTTGATTTATTAAGAAAAATTATATTCACTTAATAATTACAATCCAATATGCCAAGAATAAAAAGAGAGATGTTGTACTATCCGGAGGCTATGATACGAGTCTCGGTCATCCCTAATGCGCCTAATAATTCGAATACCACACCCTACACTCAGGGGGATTCGAACCCCATATCAGAGAGGACTTAAGTCCTACTAACAAGCAGATGTCCGACCAACTGATCCGAGTATATATATATTGTATGTGCTGCTGCTGATGATGAGAATGTATTTTGTTTACCACATTGTTGGTGGATCAGTAAAAAAAAAATTTAAAAATAAAGGGACATTCATACATGCCACACAATTCTTATGTATTTACATATCTATCACTTTAACATTCATATGTAAGCTAATTTCCCATAAAAGAATTGGTGTATGAGCTACTGATGAGAAAGTTATTTTCTTTACAGGGTCTAAATGGGGAATCCGATCGCCAAAGCGTGCATGGAGGATGCCCAGTTTTGAAAGGAGAGAAATGGTCAGCCACAAAATGGATGAGGCAGAGAGCTATGAATTGATATTCAAATTTTGTTTTCCACTAGCCCTTTTATCTTATATATATATATATATATATAGATTAAAACTTCAGGCCAAAATGTATTTATTTCATTCATCTTTAATGCATGATATAACCTTATGTTGGTAGGTAAGGTTAAAGAATAAATTTTTTCAGAAGTTTAGAATGCTACTGATCCAATAAAATTAGTCATCTGGATACAGCTCTGAGGAACAATTAACTTGTGGGGAAGGAAAGATGTAAAAAATTGAGAAAATTATCACATTTCAATTCATTTCTAAAATTACTAAAATTCAAATCTTAGAGCCTGATTTTATTTCGTTTTTAGTGTGAGTTTTTAAGTAGTTATATAATTTATGGTTGAGGAAGTGTTGGCTCAGATTATATGCAAGATTTTAAGCTAAGGATTACTTACATGCATCTAATTGCTTTCAAACTTTTGAATTTTAATTAGCTTCAATAGATATTATTTTTAAATTTAACTGCATGCAATTAATTACATTGATGCATATTTAGCTTATATTAAGATATGTTTATATAACACCTAAGTCTTTGAACTGCACCAAAAAAATATCATTAATATTATTTTTCTTAATGAAATAACATTTTCAGGCATATGCTAAAATCACTTATGCATAGAATTAGTCTTTTATTTTTAATAAATGTCCTTATAATTTTTAAAACTTTACAGAAATGCAATTTAAATCTTATGGACCAGCACATCATACAAACAAAATTTGACATTTATATTTATATCAGTTTTGGTGTCATTAAATCTATGCTTGATAATGCATATTCCACTTTCAAAAAGATACTGATGGTGATGAACATTTATTTATGTAATGTTAAAAATCAAAGTAGAATGCATGTAAACAAGAACATCAATAAATACATTTTTTGAAAATAATCCGATTGATGGCCTAACAAAATTCAAACATCAGATTACAAAATCACCAGACAAATAATCAAATGGATTCTACCACTTACAATGATTGCATCAGCCAAAACTATATTATTCATACATAGGGGTGTAAACGAGCTCGTGTTCGGCCCGTTTGCTTAGCGAGCGGAACACGAGCCGTTCACAAACAAAAAGTCGTTTGGACAACCCTAATCATAACCATAAGATATTAAGAATCAGAATAAGATTTAAAACATCATTTGAATCTAATTTAATAATTTTTATTCTATTTTCTTAATTAATACTTTTAGTTGATTATAAATCCTTGTAGCATTGTAGTCAATTATTTTTTCTAAAAGAACTATTCATCATATATATATATATATATATATATATATATATATATATATATATATATATATATATATATATATATANTATATATATATATATATATATATATATATATATATATATATATATATATATATATATATATATATATATATATATATATATATAATTGACTAGTAATATTTCGAGCCAAAACGAGCATCTTAACGAACCGTTTTGACAGCCCTATTCATACATCAACAAAGGTAGTCAAGAATACCAATAATCACATAATTTTTAACGGGGAAAAGACTGCTGGAATAATTCCTCGTTCCTGATAGTGGGATAGTACGATCGAACATTCCTCTTCTAATCTGCCAAAAACTATCATAAGAAGGATTGAAGAGTATTACGAATTCAATCCCTTAAATTTTGAGGGAAATATTTGCTGGCATCCAAAGGCTGCTTTCTGGGAGCCGCCGAGTCATGATGATTGAAATTGTCTGCCGCATTCATGGGAGCAAATGCTGCAACGTTTAAGAAGAAATCAAGTAAGATAGCAGATTCTACAGATGTTCCGGAGATATATTTATCAATAAAAAACTTTTGATGATTTGAACTGATGGTAAATTGAACGGGTGATTACATGCATAGAACCCGAATCATTGCTATTTAAAAATCTAGCATCCACTTTCATCCATTTTTCAAATTCTCTCTCAAATATCAAAATTCATGATAAAACCCCAACCTATATGTTTCATTTTTAACAGAATCTCAATGGTTTGATCATGGCATGTGTAAATGCATCCTTTCGATGGTTAAAAAATATCACCTGGGTGCTAGATTTGTAAATTGCAATGTTTCGTGTGCTATGTATGTAATTAATCACAAAACAGCTTCAATATGTTGTAAGAAGAACCATGGAATTAAACTAATTACTGTCAAAATAGAGATGCTTCAATCAACAACCAAAAAGTTTGGTGCAGTTTACAATTTTTTTTAGGATGCCTTATTTTTTAAAAGGAAATTTTGCAGTTCAGACAATCTTCATAATTCATAATAGCGACCTTTGGGCAACCAAGCCCAATAATAACTGAAAGTTTGTTAGGCCAATCGTTGTTTATGCAAGCCGATGCGTAGCACAAGAGACGCATAAATATATATATATATATATATATATATATATTATAGATTTTGTATAACATTTTAGTCTCTAGAATTATTTTGAAATTTTTTACAATTTTGTTTTTAATGCAAGGATTATATTTATTTTTAGTTAATTGCTGAAAGTTTTAGAAGTAATATAGATTTAAATTAAAATTAAATTAGTATTATCTTATAATCCTATTTCTGTAAATACAGTTGAATGAGAAGTATTAGGATTGTCAATGAAAAAAGAAATTAAAAGGCTCCATCCATTCTCTCTCTCACCACAAATTCATCGCCTTGCATGGCTATCGACAATGCCACCTCAAATGAACAGTATAATATGCAAGCAAGGCTTTCATATGAATTATTTCGAGCCAAAAACGAGCCCAAAATATGTGTTTTTGTTCGGCTCGTTCATTAATAGAGCTAAAAAAAATTATTAGTTCATAACTCACTTGCTTAACAAACAAATCGAACACGTGGTTCGCGAACGACGAGCTCTTTTGACAGCCCTAGACACCATCACATAATCAAAATCAAATGCTCAGCGGCAAATCTCATAAAATTATTTTTGCCTTATGTTTGCATATGGATTTCAAACTCTTTAATAAAGAATATATATTTCAAAATGCAAACACTTAAAGAGTTATTTTTTCTTATAGAGTAGGTCATAAGTTCAACTCTTAGACAAACCAGATCTTCTGTGTAAGCGGGTAGGGTTGATGAGATTTGTAATGCAACAAAGACTTGGATTAACTTTGAAGATATGCAGCATACAAATGTGATCGTCTACATATCTTGTCAAAATTGAAAAGTTCTATATGACAATAAATTTTTAAATAAACTCAAATCATATGGAAACATATAAGCTTATAAACCAGATCCTATGTAAACAATTAAACCGAGTAACAATGTTAAAAGTTTAAATCCTTCAGAAACTCTAGTAACGGATCCGTTCATTGCACATCCTAACTAGATGAATTTGCTATCAAAATTAAGTTATTAATTACAAATATAAATACTTCCAACAACCCTCCTCTCGATGGCCATATTGACGGAAAATCTCAACCGAATGGGACTTTATTATCACAATATCCTCAAATCTCAAAGAAAACTATTTCAGGCTTAAATCTAAATTAAAATTAAAATAATTAAAAAAATATACAAAATCTAAAACATTTAAGCAAAATCTATGGCTTCAATCATAACGCAGCTATCCATCCATCATCACTAATAATTGATCGATGGGGACAAATTTAAGATAATTTAAACTTAAAAAGAGCTAATGTCATATAAGTGTACATTTATGATTACTCTCAAATAATTTATGCAGTAAGAACACGGCGAGTGTACTATTAACTAGTTATTCGTTTTCATAATATTAATAATTCATGATTATGACCAAGGCCTTATGATCAATTGGTTTGCCATAAAAAAGAAATTATTAAGTTACAACCATAACTAAATCCCGAAAATTATACAATGGTCTACCTTTCTTGAGCCATAAAAAAGAAATTATTAAGTTCCCGAAAATTATACAATGGTCAACCTTTCTTGAGCCATCAAAAAGAAATTATTAATTTCCCGAAAATTATACAATGGTCTACCTTTCTTGAGTTGTGAACCCTAGTGCGAAATTCTTTATTAGCTACGATTGACTTGAAATTGTCCCCACATAAATAAATATCAGCTCAAGGTGAACTTAGATGATGCAATTCATGGTTAATAAAAAAGATAATTAAGTATGACTAGGCTGATTACCTCTAACTAAATAGATAGAGGTTCATGACAAGAATCTGAAATTATAAGATCTTGATCAAATTCATCATCATTTCCCCAACTATCCTTTGTATGCTAACAAAAGTATTTTTTTTCAATTCTAAACCCAAATCAATGGTACTATAAACTAAGCATGTAGTGCCATTCAAATAGAATTAATTGAAATTTCCTCTTGTAATCATAAAAGATAATTTATCATAGGAACTTGTACCTATAGGAATTCCCACAAAAAATTATAAAATTCTAGCAAAATGAGGGAAATCTTTGAGTAGTGTATCATTTGATATCTAATCCATCCCCTAAAAATTTAGCCTAGAACACTCTCATATAAGAATTAAATGTGAATTTTTTAAGCCCTTTAAGCATTTCGAGAACTAATTGTGTTGATACCAGTCTTGAATTAATTACTAGATTATCTTCATTAATGGTTGTTCTCATTGCACAAGGTTATTTTTTGATAGTTGTTCTCCAATTTTTTGACAAACATAGGTTGAAATTCAAACACAATTTGGCATTTATGTTCAGATTTTATACAGTGAAAACTCTATTGATAATATATAGGAATAACTTTCTACTTCCAAACGTGCACCACTTTAGAAAGCATCCTTTATCAATTATCATTTTCCCATACACAAAAAATGAAGAAGATGAATGCAAAAAACTTCCACTTTATTATGATTGCATGACTTAGTCTTGTTCCACCTTAGTTTTTAGGAAGTGATACTTGTTATTTAATCAATTGCATGATAGCTTTAATTTTGTTTAATCAATTCCTCATACTGTTCTCTTTCTTAACCAATATATGCGTTCTCTTTTGTTATGTTTTGAGTTGAACATGTTTTGTTCATAATTTTATTACATGGAAGGGTAAAATTTGAAGTTTTATTTTTGCCCTTTAATTGCATATTTTTTAGCTACCCTCGGCTCCAAAAGAGATGCAAATGATGCTCTCCAGATAGTGATTGCTATCTTCCTTAATAGATGTCACTTTCTTTTAAAATTTGATATTCTTTTTTTAATTTCATGTTGAACACATTATAATATTCGTTTCATTCCCGACCTTAGGCCACCCACTAATCCTAAATCCAAAACATGCGGTTGCTTTTATTCATCAACTTTGAGTTTATCATCCTCGTTCTACACCATGACCCGTTGGCCATGAAGAAGTAATAGATAATCACCACATACTTAAATGCCACAACTCTACCTCATGTTGACTCGCCTCTTATTGCTTTCAAAGAAAGTACACATTCTACTTATAATGCTCCTGTACACATTAAAAAAAAAAAAACTCATCATATGCCTTCACTTTATATTGACTTTGTATCGTATTTATCTTCTATTTCCAAGCCAAAGCTAACCAAAGGTGCCCTTTCTAATATGGGTTGGCATCATGTGACAGTAGAAGGAAAGGATGCATTCCAATCAAATGGTAGTTGAAGTTGGTTCGTCTCCAGATTAATATTTTGTTGGTTGTCATTGGATTTACAACGCCAAGGTTGGTCATCTTAAGGTTCGCCCTGTTGCCAAATGCCGTACTCAAAACTTTTTGGTTTGTTTCATGAGATGTATACGCATTTTGTTTGACTTTCTTATATATGTTGACATGCATTATTAGCATACTCATCAGATGGAAATTAAAAATGGCTTGATATATTGACAGCTCATAACAAAGTTTATATGAAGCAATTTCTTGGCATTGCGCCTGAGGGGATTCGAAATTGTAAATAGGTTGAGATGATCCCTTTATGGCCTTAAACAATCTCCACACACTTGGTTTTAACAACTTAACATTCAAAATGATTGGCAAATCTATTTGGTTGCTTATATAGAAGGTATTTGTTAATATATCATTTCTCGAGTCATTTCTGGACAAAAAAATTTTGAACTTAAGTATTATCTAAGTATTGAGGTGGCTTAATCGAAGTATTGGTGATAGTATTTCAAAATGAATGCACTAAATATGCTAAAGACAAAAAAGTTGGACTGTAGACCTATTGAGGCTCTAATAGATCTGAATTGAAAGCATTTACCAGATCAAAGTAAATCTTTATCATATCCACACAGAATACTTGTGGAAAACTATCTCACGATTCTTCAACTGAATATTTCATTTGTTCTTAAGTGTAAGCAATCAATTTCTACAATCAGCATATGACAATCATTTGATTTTGCGTGTTGAATGTTCAGATATATTAAAAGTGAAGCATGCTAAGGCTTACCATATGAGAAAAAAAAAACTTGAGTAATTGACTAAATTGTTGCAGAACAGGTTAAATTTCCTTTACATAAGCTTCTATGACAACATATTGTTTTCTCAATTTGGTGTCATAGAAGAGTAGTAAACATATTCTCAAGTCAATTGTTGGGCAATGTCAATGGCTACATTTGAGTTAGTATGTTTGAATAATTTGCTGCAATTATTAAAATTTGGTGAAATAAGCCAAATAAAGTTGAATTACAAAAATCATATGAAGTTGATTTATGCAATCAAGCAATGTTGCATAGTCTCCAACCAAGTTTTTCATGATAAAAATACAAAACATTGGGATTGATTGTCATTTCAGCATAAAAAAATTTCTTTCCAGGTGCATTTGCCATTGTTTTATCAACTAAAATTATCATCTAGCATATATCTTCACTCAATATCCCATAGATCCTCAAATAAATTACATTTGCAATAAGCTTATGACATGATTATGTGCTATAGCTTGAAGGGAAAGATAGGAATCATAGATAGAGGTTATAATAGTACTTACTTTTATTTACTGTTTTGTTTTGGAATTATAAACAGCATCTATAGCTGTATTTGCTTTTTATTAACTGTTAGTATATGTTATTTGACGTTTTATCTGTTTCTTATGTTGGTCAAAATGAGAAATACATGCCCCGTCTATTTTTACATTATGAAAAGAAAGATTGGCGGAAATTTGAAGTAGGGTAGTTTGTGATATGGTATAGAATTTTTATAGCTTTCGAGCAACATATTAGCTTTCATGTAACTCACCATAACAGTTAAATTATTCTCACTTCAGAAAAATTTCATCCTTAACATTCACAATTAGCTAACAATCAAATAAATCTGAAAAGAATTGTCTCATATTAGCCTCTTCTCCCGTATGGCTTACCTTTTTTAACATTTATTTCCACTGAATTTTAATCATAATAAATTGTTCGCTTCTCAACTGTCTCACATCATATGTCAAAATACGATCAATTTTTTTCTATGAGTTCGATTAAATTGTATCTCAATATAACCCTCTGGAACTTTATGTTCAACATGACATCATGCACATTTGAGATACGATCATGTAGGAATAATTTGAATCATAAGTGAGGAGAACAAGGTGACAATAATTAAACAGGGTGGAAGCTAGTTATTGACGAAATGCTTCCAAATTTGAAGGAACACGGAAAAAGGAAATGTAATTCCATTTTGATTCCCAAGGGGTTGAGTACCTAACTAGAATATATGATTTAAATTTTCAAGAAAGGTTTCATCAATATGATACAAAATAAAAATATACCAGTAAAATGAACAGATAGAGCTAACCTTTCTCCCTCATTTTTCTCTCTCTGTCATATTCAAACTTGTCACGAATTTGCCTGACATTTTCCCAAGTATCAGAAGATCTAGGTCCACCAAAACTATGATCCTGTAGCCATTAACAGACAAAAATGATAAAAGTCATAGTAGGTTTTGTGAACAGAACGCATGTGATTTTTGAATACGCAGCTAAAAGTTAAAAGTAAAATACGACTGGATTAAGACCATGCTGCTGCTTCAAAGTTGAGAATATAACTCTCAAAAGGCGAACATTAACTTTAAACACGAATAATATAATAACCAAGGAATGCATACCATCATAAAGTTTACAAATCTTATGAATTACTAGGAAAATAAAGGTATAGACAAAAATTATCAAAAAAGACATGTATAGCTTATTACAGGAAGTTTATATTCCACCGATTATGATTCATGAAAATTTGGAAGAAAAATAATATTTCTTCAGACGCATTAAAATTTAGAATTAATCTTGTTATGAACAAATGGCTTTTTCTTGCCTCTTCTTTTCACATAATGTTTGACAGGAGTTTTCCAATACAACCAAATGAGGGCAAAAAATCTTAGGCTTGATAAACTGAAGAAGGGCAGCACCATGCATGAGCCAACGTCACAGATAGAAGAGCTAGTTATGCTTACCTTCTAACTTTTACTAAAAAAATTGATTTCTACCTTCTTCCACGCATTGTGAAAGCATACTAAGGCAATCTCGTTCCCCAACTTCTGATCCATAATGATGTTTATAAAAGCCATCCAGAACAATAGTGAACAGAACTCTAGCTTCTTTCTCCAAAGAACGTTAAATTTTTAAATTTGATTGACTTCAAAATCTGCATCCAACATTCTTCAGAAACTATCCAAGCACGGCAACACATCTAGATCCACTAGTGATCATATTCAACTTTGTTCTTCATGGAGATAGAAGCAAGTAGCAGACCAGCATCCCTCTCACACAAACCCTTCCTTACATTACACATTCAGCATTTTTATAACGTTTCAGAAAAGGAACAATTGGTTCTACTCCACCCCTCCTCAACCTTATTTGGGAAGGCCTTTTCTTGAAAAAATAAAAAATAAAAAACAAATTAAGAAGATGAAGAAAATAGTACATGACCGATTTCATGAAAAATAAGCCAGTCATTGAAGATCAAAAGCATATTATTCCATCCATCTGGTGTTTATAAATAACGTTAGTATCATCAGTTACAGCTTTGAGTAGTTAGTCAAACAGAAGCACTAGTCATCCAGTGATTTATCACTACGGCACCAAATATAAATAAGTCCTTTCATCCAGAAAATTCTACAACAAGTGCAAATGTACCAGAGCAAAGCAGTAATGCCAATTCTAGAACAAGTGAAAATCCTAGTCATTGGAGTTCAAAAGCATACTAGTCCCTCCATCTGGTGTTTATCAACAACTGTAGCATCATAAGATACAGCTTTGAATAGCTAGTAAAACAGAAGCAAGCGCTAGTCATGGAGAGATTTATCACAATGGCACCAAATATAAATAAGTCCTTTCATCCAGAAAATTCTAGAACAAGTGCAAATGTGCGTGAGCAGTAATGCCAATTTTTTTAAGTCCCCAGTAAACTTAAAGCTAATTTGCACCTTCAAAGTTAGCCTTAAAGCATACGCAAAAGAGCAAATGGAAATTATGGTTTTAACTATTCACAATGATGACAATCAATAAGTACTGGTTGCATAATGATATAATATGCGGAGAGTTAAATCTCAGACATCTGCCCCAAAAAATGTATATCCTGAAAATAGTTGGCTAAAAGGGAAGCAGTTAACACATGCAAAGTTAACAGAAACAGAATGAAAATACACTGGCCCCAAACTTGTGGGAAAGAAAGCAATTAGAGTTGAAGAAAATTCACAGCAGTACACCTAAATATAAAGTGATTATCCAGTAATGTGCAAAAAAAAAAACGTTGTAATTGATCGGTTGCGAGAGAAGGAATTCCTAATAGCTCCCCCAGCTCAAATTAGAAGTGCATAAAGAAACCAGGTAGATGGAGAAATACAAGAAATCCAACATGTTTTCATGTGGGATTTGAGAAGCAGATCATTCCAAAAATAATGTTAAGTAAAATAGTTTGAGTTTCAATATAACAAAAGCTGAGATTTTACTTTTAACATGCATATTAAGCTAGGGCAAGACATTTTTATCTATTACATTAGCATGTGATGTTTTCATCTTTCAAGCATTTTATATCTATTAAAATTAATTCTGGTTAACTGATATACTGTGGATGTGCTAGACGTACTGCTAACTTAGAAGCAAAGAGAGAGCTTTGAGGGGAAACACAATATCGAAGAAGCCATACAGAAGTATATTTGAAGGACTTGTACGTTAATAGAATGAGTAAAGTGCCAAAACAGCCCCTTGAATATTTATATGGAGCCATTTTAATACCAAAGTCTATAAAAGCACCAAACTAGACCCAAAGTATTTTGATATGGGCAGAAATAATTCCAAAGAAGGCTATTTTAACCCCTTTAAATGAGTCTGGGACAATTTATACTTCTATAGCACTACGACTAAAATGACCACTAACAAAGAGTAGGAGAACTATTTTGACACTATTCTCTTAATAGAGGAATACATAATATGAAAAAATTCAACGTGTACTAAAGCGGTTCAGTGGCATATCTTAAACCCACAAATAGCTAATGGAAGAGTGACCAGATGTCAGCGGAGAAAAGTAAATAACGTCCATGGATCTCTTGAGGCTTTCTTTCAAGTCAAAGCCATAAAGAGAAACTCAAACAATTAAAATCTCACTCAAAGTTTGATAAAAACCCTCATCACGTATTCTAACGCAACCCATTGTAGCTTCAAAAATCAAGGATAATATATCTTATGAAGTCCATGAAGAGATTCCCACTAATGATGAAATGTGTGTGAATGAACTTCACAAAGTTGCTGAAATGAGTTAGTTGAGAAACAAAACAAACGACATTAAAGCTCATATTCCACAAATTTTAAAACCTGAGTCTAATTACATAAAAATTTAACGCACTGGGAATAAATTTACAGAAAAATCAGCTGCCATAAACTGAGGCAAGCTTATGCGCCTCAGCAGTGAATTCATTCTATACAAACGCCATAACAGATAACTATTTACTTAAAATACTACAAAATTGTGCAAATCATGCATAAGATATATTGTTCGCAATACGAACTAATATGTCTAAGCTTATTTATATAATATATCATATGTGATCGAGTTATATTCGAGCTTCATATTGAGTATTTAACAAGTTTCTTGTTGAACAACAAACGAGTTTGTTCGTAAACAAAAATGAACAAGTTCGATTATGTTCATGTTTAGTTCATTTAAGATTTGAATTTTAAGAAATTGTTAAAGCTTGTTTATTTACTAATTTTGAACTTAAAGAAGATCTCATGTTGAACAAAACAAACACCTCAAACAAACAAATTTGTTATTTCCCTTAGTCACCACCTAAGTCATCTATGAATAGACACCTTCGTTGCAGAAGTGCAAAAACACCAAGTGGTAAAAAAAATTGATATTCAACAACAACCTCAGAAAAACCATCCCAATGTTTACTTTGGTTGAAAAACATAGTACCTTATTCAGTTCTGCAAAAGGTCGCCTCCTCCTGCAAGAATAACATTGGATAAATCAATTATGTGCATTTGAATTGTAAATCAATCACTTAAATGAAAATATGACACTCAATCAGACACAATGGAGAAAAAAGATTCATGCAGCCAACCCCACTTAGTGGGATAAAGACTTATTTTTATTGTTGTTGTTGTTGAATCGTGACTCCTAGCTCTTATGTCCCCACTATTCACTTGGAACATTTTAACCAATTTGACAATCAAATGTTGGGACCATGAGGAAACACTTAAAGTATCATATGGCGACTAAGAAAAAGGTAAAAATAGTCCTTCAACTATCTGTAAGGAGGCATTTTAATTCCAAATTTTACAAGTGTTCAATTTTATTCCTTAAATCTTCAAATATAAGCCAAAATAATCTCTCTTTTGAACTACTTTGAATCAAATTTGAAGAGTTAAGCACCTATTTTAGAACAGATTTGAGTAGTCATGAGATTAAATTTGACACATTTTTGAGATTAAAATAGAGAGAATAATTAGTCCAGGAACAATTTTGACATGTTTCTCCATGACCACCACACGGCACTATTTTTAATATGAATTCAAATACAAATTAAAATATCACATCAACCTCGTCATAATATAGATTTCAAATTTACACGACACATTGTGCAATTTTGATTTTTGAAATAATTATGTTAATGAATACGTAATTATAAGAAAATCCATGTCAGTATTTTTACATGTTTTTTTTAGGGGGGAGGGGGGGCAATAAAGGAGGATTACATGTTTTTTCTATATTAAACTGTCTTTATGAAAAATGTCTTTATGAAAAATCCCTGTAAACTTAAAATTGCATGGAAGATGTTGATTTGAGTTTGAAACCCATACTAACTGGAAATGTAGTTAAAAGTTTTGTTTCACAAAGCATCAACCAATTTGTGAAAAAGAGTAATATAAATCAGGTACAACAGGCCGACAATGAGATGCATGTCAAAGAAAGTGCATATGAAATCATTGAATGGAGGAATCAATAGTGTAGATAGATAGTATCAACGAGAGCATTGATGGGGAGCAATAAAGGAGGAGGAGAGATAATGAAAATTGCATAGAGAAAAGATGATAGAGCATGGACAAATTGCTATTAGAGGGAAGTATGAGAGCGGGCCAATGGAGATTAAAATTTTAAGTTTAGCATCAATGGAAAGGTAATATGAGTAGATCAAGAAGATTCTACATATAGATATAGATATATACATATAGATAGATATATATATATATATATATATATA
>NEWO01000015.1:2116053-2130071 GCA_003013225.1 Phalaenopsis aphrodite
ATATATATATACATATATATATATACATATAATAGAAATCGATATTTGGCAGAAGCCTAAATATTGATTTCCCATGCACTTTTTGGCCCCAGGATGAGAGCCCACGTCATGTGCCTAAAATTTTAGAGCCCCCGCCCCACGGTGGGATCAAACACTTGACCACCCCGCCACCAACAGGCCAAAGCTTGCGGCACCCTTCGTTAACATAAGTTTACTTTGGATTATTCAAATGGTTTAGATCGAAATTGTGAATTATTTATAAAGTCATCCACTCCCCTCACCTCGATCCTCTTTCCTACCCCTCATTTACATAGTTGCATGCCAACCACATTTTTCCCTCCATCTAAACAACGCAAAGTTTAGCAATGTGCTGAAAAATCAAATTATATATTTAAATGGTTTAGATCAAAAAAAGCTTATTTTATGAATTTAAAAGGTTGGGATAAGCATGATAAATTGTCTAAGCAGTTCTCCACTACCCTCGCCTCAATTTCCTTCCCCACCCTCATTTATGTAGTTGCATGCCAACCTCGTTCTCTTTCCATAAAAAAAACTAAGAAAGTAGCTCTATGTTTATTGAAGCTATCCTCTCCCTTCGTTGCTTATCAAACATAAAGAAATTCATCGTCTTTCAAGTTAACCAGGCCTATATGCACTATAAATAAAAAAAAGAAATTACTCTAATCCTGCCAAGTTTCTATTTTTGATTCAAATAACATTTGTATTGGGGTTTAGATTGAGCCAATCTAAATCAAACCAACTAGCAAAACTAATACAAGAAAAAAGCATACCAAGTTTGCACATAAACAAGATAAAAAAAATAAAATGAAAAGTAAATGAATTATAGAAAATACAAGTGAACAAATTAAAACGGTAATGTGTGATTCTCAGTATCTCTTCAAGATTTACGCCCGAAATAAAGACTTCACAGCTATGGAAAACAGAGTTTAATCTTTTAAGATATTTTAATGTCCAATACACACACGCACGCACACACATAAATATAGATATAAATATGTATATACACACGATGTGTCTTCGTCTCCACTCTGCTAGGGTTTCACCTCATGGCAAAACCTAGCATCTGCTGCTTCGATATTCCTCGCGTCGGTGCTCTAATTTCCTCTTCGTCACCTTCGTCGTCGGCTTCTCTCGTCTTCTGCTTCGCTGCTAAGGGTGTTCGACTTCAGCTTGGCGTCATTTGCTCACTCGCGTCGTCTGCTCGACAGCTCGCGTCGTCTGCTCGAGTTGTTCTCGTAGGGGTTCATGCGCTTCTGCGATTTGTCGGCTCTGCAGGAAAGGGCGTCGTTCTGCTTGAGCTGACTGTTCAGTGCCCGACATACCATCTTTTCTCCTGCTCGACAGGCCATCTAATCAGAGGAGATGACATCCACTATCCATTCCTATGCCACTGCAGTTGTTGGCGGCCTGTCTATTCCTGCTCGTACTCTTTCAAATTCAGAGATTGTTTTCGTATAGATAAATCTTGCAATGTTCCACAATCATTCCACGAGGCTCTTGAAGGTGGTGGCAATCATACCTTCATTAAAAAACTGGAGGAAAAAAATGGGAAGTCTGCTCTTATTCTCACAAAGGTTGAAATCAGTACTCTCGCATCTACTTGGCGTTTTGCTCTAGTGAGAAAATTTCTTTATGGTCACCCAAAACTTGAGATCATTCGAAAAGATTTTAAAGCTATGAAGTTGTTAGGCAGTTGGGATATTGATTTACTTGACGGTCGACACATACTGATTTAGTTATCTCACGATACCGATTACACTCGTATTTTTTCTCAGAAAGTTATCAAGATCGACAGACGTTATATGAAAATTCTAAAGTGAATTGTTGGTTTTGATCCAAAAGCGAAGTCCCATATCATTTCAGTTTAGATAAATTTTTAGGGGTTAAAATTACATCTGTTAAACTTGAAAATTCTCTATTCCTTAGCAACTGCTTACGGTAAATCTCTCAAGGTTGATAATCCTACGTTTGCTATCACCAGACCCTCTGTGGCTTGTGTATTAGTTGAGAGGGATATCACTCAACCAGTTCCGGATGATATATGGATTGAAATCACTCACAACGGCTATTGGCAAAAGGTTGAAATAGAACCACACCTTCATTATTGCTCTCATTGCAGTATGTTTGGTCATAACTTACTATTTGCTATCGTTTGCATCCTTATCTAAGGTCGGACATCTTTAAAGATCAGCCACTTATCATCCCTGTTGAGAAGATGCAGCCTGATCCTCATTCCAACAACGCAGTTCCTGACGAAGAATACCATACTACAGCTACAGATCCAGTTGTGCTTATACCACCCACCGTTATTGAAGAAGGCTCGCTTACATGTTAAGACACACGAAAATATTCCTTTGATCCAATAATAGATGAGCTGATACAGTCTGTAGTTGTTTCTAATCTTCAACAACCTACACATCTCCAGCACACTTTAGACCAAGATCAGGTGAGTCAATCTTCGGAAGAGGAATGACAGGTCTATACCAAAAGGAAGAAGAAGAATGGAGGCCGAGTCCAGCTCGGGAACATATTAGATGATACACTGGTTATTACTGGCAATGACAATCATTTAACTAGCTTATTAGCTTGCTCCTTCCCTAGAACTACAGACAGAGACAAGACCAAATTGGGTCGCTCTCTCGCCACCAGATACTATGTATTTCGACACTGTTAGGTTTTGTCTTTAAGTCTCTAATGTACTATGTACTTTTTTGTATTTTCTAGTTTTGTAACCATTTGTGGTTATTGTGTAGGCAAGGCGTCGTGTTTGGGCCCTCTCACACATTGTATTTGTATCTTTCTTTCTATTTAATATATCAACATTTTTGGGTTTTCAATATTTTATATATATATATATATATATATATATATATATATATATATATATATATATATATATATATATATATATATATATATATATATATATATGTATGTATGTATATATATGTATATATTAGATTTAACGACAATCATATCTCTAGTCGTTATTACTTATTATTTCTTTTATATTAGCTTTTATTCCCTCATTATGTATTTCCTTTTTATTTTATTCTATTTTATTCATTTCCTATTAGGTTTATTTTGTTTTATTTCTTTCCTTTGTTGTGTCTATTATATTTGAGTTTAAATACCCTTCCTTTCAATAAAATCAAGCTATTCTATCCAATTATCAACATGGTATCGGAACCTAACCCTAGATCCAACAGTTGTCGGCCTCCTTTGCCGGTTCCAACAGCCGCCACCTAGCTGTCGACCTCCTCCACTTGTTCCAATAGTCGATGGTTCCCTCTGCTGCAAGCACAACCGTATGCCTGTTCCAACTGTCGTTTTCATTGGTTCTACAGGCGTCGAGTCTACTGAAAGAAGCAGCAGGCACAGGTTTTGTCTATTTCTAGTTTTATAGGCGTATGTTTCCAGTTCCAGTTGTAGGTTGCTCTTTTTCGTCTGTTTCCAATCGTAGGTTTCCAACTGTCGTTTTCACTGGTTCTAAAGGCGTCGGGTCTACTGAAAGAAGCAGCAGGCACATGTTTTGTCTGTTTCCAGTTTTATAGGTGTATGTTTCCATTTCCAGCTGTAGGTTGCTCTTTTTCGTCTCTTTCTAATCGCGGGTTTCCTTTGGCTTTATTTCCAATAGCAGTCTGGTTTCCAGGCTTATTTTTCCAGCAAAACTCGATCCAATTTTCTACAGTTCCTTGTGAGTAACTGAGTTCCCGCAATTGTATTCGTCTGTCGTGACCCTACTGGAACTCATCCATAACAACATCTCATTTGGCTCTGTCGGAATTATGTCGGATTCCTCCAACACTGAATCACCTTCAGAAGGTGTTCTTGATTCCACCGGAGGATCGACACCAACCTCCGCTCCATTGCAGACCGGAGGATTGAAAACCCACATGAGTTTCTTGATCATTACTCAAAAACTGAACAATAGTAACTTTCTTCAATGGTTCCTAGCAATGTCTTTGCTCATCAAAGGACGTGGTATGTTCGGTCTTCCCACAGGAGATTTGGGAAGTAAATTAGGAAGTTAAGAACTCTATGTTCATGTCATGGTTTATCAACTTCATGGACACTTCGATTGGTCGTTCATATATGTAGTTCCCTTCTACTAGTGCTCTCTGGGCGGCTGTCCATGATACATACTCGGATGTAGGAAATTCCAGTCAACTCTACAAAGTATCTAAGAGAATCTGGGAAGAAAAACAGAGGTCAAGAACAGTGATCCGGTACTATAATAACCATGTTGCACTATGGATGGAATGTGACATGTACTACGACTACAATTGGGATTCTCATACCGATCTATCCCTTTTCCAAAAGATTGTAGAAAATGGTTGTATGTTTCAATTTCTGATTGGTCCTCACAAAGACCTTGACGATGTCCGAGGTCGTATTCTTGGTCGGAATCCTCTTCCTTCTACTCATGTCGCTTTCACCAAGAACCGTTGAGAAAAAAGTCGGAGACTCGTCATGCTCTGCACCTCTACTCCATCAGCCAAATCGTGCATCTTGATCTCAAATATTGCTCGGCCCTCATCCATGACATCGCGAACCGGTCAACCTACTTGTGATTACTATGACAAACCCAACTACACAAGGGACAAGTGTTAGAAGTTTCATGGTAGGTCAGCTTACAAACCTTCAGCCAAATCCTCTGGTACCAAGGATCTCAAGACGACGGCTGAACCTACCACGACTCAACTGACTCCTACTCGGAACATCTTAGAATCCTCCGAATAAATGGAAAGCCAGATGGAGCAATTGATTAAGCTTCTTGAAGGCAAACAGGTCTCTACGGGTACGTCAACCTCCTACTTCTGATAAGGTACTCTTTCTATGACTCATAGTTTATTTATCCTCTAATCCATGAACTACTGATTCAGGAGCCACGAATCACATGATTGGATGCTTGTAAGCTTTCTCAACTTACTATCCTTGCTATGGGCAAGATACAGTCAAAATTTTTTATGGTTCTTATAGTTCTATTGCTAGTAAAGGTTTGATAATAATAACAATTGATCTAACTCTGAAGTCTATTTTACATGTTCCCCAATTGCAATGTAGCTTTCTATCTATCATCAAGCGGACGAATGATGTTGATTTCGTTGCTAATTTTTCTTCTGATGATTGGATATGTTAAAAGGGTAGCCAGACTCTATTACTTCCAAGAAAAGAGCATTGAAAGTGCGGACACACTTTCAAGAGTTGTAGTTTATCTCGAGTCATTAAATGTCCTATTAAGTTGTTGCAATATCCTTTAGGCCATCTTAGTTTCCAATATTTAAAAATTTTGCATCTTTTGATATTTTCTAATAAATTTGTATCTTTTGATGTGTCTCACTCTTGGCTTTGACTCTACTGCCTCTAGAAAGCAAGTGTACAGGTTGCGAAAGTCTCTCTATGGGCTAAAGCAGTCCCCAAGAGCCTGGTTCGGCAAGTTCACAAAGTTTTTCATGGGCCACAATTTTACTCAGGCTTAATCAGATCACACTCTTCTTTCGGCATTCCTCCAAAAGCTAGGTAGCTATCCTTCTTCTTTGTATTGATGATATTATTCTTATAGATAACGATCTCTCAGCATCGGAGTCCTTGAAAGACATTCTTGCTAAGTCATTTGAAATGACAGACTTGGAATCTCCTAGTACTTCTTAAGCATGAAAGTGGTTATATCAACTCGACGCATTTGTCTATCTCAGCGCAGATATGTGGTTGATCTATTGATAAAGAACAACCTTTATTAGTACAAACCAGTGGTTGCCCATATAGATCCCAATGAAAAATTATTTGATATTTTATTGTTGTGACTTTCAACAAGCTCACTGCCAGCGCCTTGTAAGAAAATTTATCTACCTCACCCACACTCGCCCCAACATTTGCCACGCAGTTGGTATAATGAGTCAATTCATGCATGATCCCTATGAGCACCATCTCCAAGCTGTCCACTGGATTCTCCACTATTTAAAAGGTTTATCGGGCTCATATTTGTTTTTCTCTCATCACACATCTCGGTCTATTGTTGCTTATAAAGATGTTGATTGGGTCAGGTCGATTCATGACAAATGTTCCACCTTGGGGATATTGATCATTTGTATGGGAAAATCTGGTCACAGGAAAAACAAAAAAATTGTCTGTGGTTACTCGAAGCAGTATTGAAGCTGAATTCTGGTCCATGTCCTCGGGGATCTATGAAGCCCTATGGTTACACATCATGCTCCGTGAACTTCGTATGCCAACCTCCATCCCAATGCAGCTATTTTATGATAATAAAGCCGCCATTAGCATGCATACAATCCAGTACAGCATGATCATACCAAATATGTGGAGATTGACAGACACTTAATTAAGAAAAAGATCGAGTCTGGAGAAACTTATGTTCCTTTTGTGCATCCAGTGGACAACTAGCGGATATCCTCACCAAAAAACTTCCTCGACCTTTGTTTGATTACTTCAAATTCAAGTTAAACATGATTGACATCTATGTTTCAACTTGAGGGAGACTATTACATTTAAGACAATCAAATCCCTAGCCGTTATTACTTATTATTTCTTTCACATTAGTTTTTATTCCCTCATTATGTATTTCTTTTTTACTTTATTCAGTTTTATTTCTTTCATATTTGGTCTATTTTGTTTTATTTTTTTCTTTGTTTTGACTAAAGTATTTGGGTTTAAATACCGCTTCTTCTTTCAATAAAATCAAGAATTCTCAACAATACATATATATATATATATATATATATATATATATATATATANTATATATATATATATATATATATATATATATATATATATATATATATATATATATATATAGTAAGAAGGAACAAAGAAGTTATCACTTAAATATCAGGCAATGGCCAACAAATGGTTACATAAAGGCGACAAGAATCTAAGTAGATGGCCCATAGCATGGAACAGCAAGTATCATGAACCATCACGTAAAGTATTTTTGGTGGCATGTTATGCATTCATAACTAGAGGCCGTGTATATCAAGATCAACGCACCGTAAGTTCAGTGAATACATCAAATAATTTGGTTTTCCAGCTAGGCTACAGGAATACTTATCCTATGTTGGAATGTGTAGTTAGCTTCATGTAAATGTACAACATTACATGAACAATATTTTCAGGAAGAACTAAGTGCATTCAACTACTTCCAACCAAACAAAAAACAAAAAATAAAATAAAATACTGCCAGCCAAACCCTGCATTCCTTAAAAAAGCTCCAATTTGGGCACCTTAACCCATGTACATAAAAATATTCCAAATTATAGGCTGAAAAGAAAAAAATGCATAACCATCCCTACCTCGCTATAAGTTCAATGAAAAGTTAAATATCAACAACGCAACTAATTTTCTTTCTCACTATGAGCAAAAACTTTGAACTGGATCAAGAAGGAATGGTAACACGACAAATATTTTTGTCAAATCTAAAGTGTAATCACTGTATAATTGGAGACAACATAACCAACTATTAATTGAAGAAATCATCCCCTTGAGTATTAGATCGGTCCTTTCAAGAAACAATTATAACCCTTCGCTAATTATAAATTACAAAGGTTATGATCAATTGACTCAAGTCATCTTTGCTGAGATACAACGTAGGCATTTTCCAGGAGAATGTTTAGGACTATTTATCTCAAGCATACCTATAAGGTGAAAAGTCTGAGTCATCGTCCTCAGAAGATTCATAATTGGCATGATCTTCAGCAACCTTTTTTGAGTAACCTTCATCCCAGTACAGCCTTTCCCAATTCTCTCTAAGCTCATTATATAGTTCCATGTACCTTTTACACCAAGGCTCATGCTCCTGCCAACGAAAGAAAATCAAAAGCATTGTTCTAGCTAACTTTTGTCATCAAACAACAAAACAATGTACATGCATGATCCAAACTAGTAAACCCCGATAAAAATAAATTATGGGACACTCACCAGCCTGCATGGTATTTACCCAAGTTGCACTGACAAGCCACGAGTATTTAAGTGCCTCTCATCAACTAGCAGGTCAGGCATGGAGAATGATTTCCATGTACAATGTATAAGGCTCAAGAGATCACCCAAAAGCATAGGATAAAAGATATTCGGTTATTTTTTATAGGTGTAAAGTGTAAAAATAGTCCCCTGACATTTTAGATGAGGTCATTGTAGCCCAGAATCTATAAAAGTGTTAAATTAGTCCCCATATTCTTCAAATTAGGGCTGAAGTAATCCTCGATAGAAATTATCTCAGCCCATTTCAAAAAAGAATGAAGACTGAATGAGCAATTTTATAAACTCTGGGACTAAAATAAGCTCCTACAAATAGCCAGGGAACTATTTTGAAACCTTTCACTTTTATATAGCTAATTACACAATTGCACAAATAAAGTGCAACCTAATAGTTACTTGCACAAGCCTAGCAAATAATGAATTCTTCAATGCAAACTCATTAGTGCTAAATGTTAGATGAGACAGTTGAATGGTTTAGAATAAATAGCATAAAAAATCCATTAGTTTACTAACCTCACACATTAATGAGGCTAGTTTGTTTTGCATTTACTGTAGGAAGGCCATGAAATGAAATGATTTCAAAACACAGTATCACATAAATTTTTAACAATGTTATTTCCCGCAATTTTTAATAAAGTTCAACAATCGTTTTCAAAACTAACAGTGAATTCTCCCTCAGTTCCTACCAGATAAACTACAGAAACGGTTTGCATAAGTCAAATCATGCCCACTCAAATGCTTTATAAACTAAGACGTTGGCCTAAAAAATGTGCATGATAACAAAAGAATTCACTACAGAAACAATTTGCATAAGTCTCCCTCTATCTTTTCCTACAGCGCAATCTTGTATATATCATGTCAAATGAGAGAATATGTTAAAAATTTGTTGACTTCATGCAAGAAGAGTCGCTCCTTTGATAAGCTCTACAATGACACCCTAGGATGCCTTTTTGCCCTATCACTGTTCCTTGATGTCACTATTTTACAGAGACATGAAAACCATAAATGGCTAAATCTATATCAGTCGACGAACACAACGCTTTGATGTTGTCTTCGTACTACCCAAATTCAACTACAGAAAACCAAATTCGATTCTAAACCTTCTCCTGATTTTGCTTCAAAACCAATCGCACAAATGCTCACTTATCAGCGTTCCATTTCCAACCAAAGGTTTTGGATAGGAAGTTTAGCAGGGAGGGAGAAACGACAAACCGATTCTTTAAGGACGAGGCGAGTGCGGCGCATGAACTGCTCGCGCATCTGCTTGCGGCGGCGATTAGGAAGGTTATCTCTAGGGATAACAAAGCGCTCTCGGTGGGGAACGTGATCTCCTATCTCGTGCATCTCGCCGTCAACTACCCACCACTCTGACTTGCCCTCGCCACCGGCGAAGCCAGGTTTGTTAGGCCGAGGCCGGCCGCGCGGAAAGCCCCCACTTGCCCATCGAGCTTGTTCTCGCTGCGGTAGCCATCGTAGAAGGGTAGCGCAGGTCGCCGGAGATTGCTCCGGCGTCCGCCGCACCACAGCTCGTAGAAGCATAGGGTCCCTCTAGATTTTGGGTTTTGCCATCATTACAAAGGCTTCCTTTTTTTTTTCGGTGTTTTTTTCTTTTTTGAGGATTTATTTACACTTCACGTAGAATTTAAGATTTAGATATTTCAATATCAAATTTTAGTGCAAATAGCACACTTAACATATTAAAATAAAATAAAAAATAGCAATTATCCCAATATTTTTTTAAAATGATGTTAATATTTTAGCGAATTTAGCTCGAACATCGCTTTAAACGAGTCGAAAAACAAGTCAAAATTTTGCATCAAAATTGTTAGAGCAGATTTGAATTGGCCCCAGCTCGGCTCCAAATCGAATTGTTAATAGCCCTAAAAAAATGTCAAAATGATCCTATAATTTATCGAATTTATTTGTGGTGCCATAAATTAGGATACTTTTAGGATGCATATTTTTTATAATTTTTTTTATGTAAACCCAAAATCCTACAAACATTTTTTTTCTTATTTACGATAATTAACCTCAAATAGAGCCTAAATAGATTTTGATCATGCGGATTGCTGAAAAGTTTTTTTAATAATACATAATTTGTATAACATTATTTTTATTCCATTGCAATAAAATTCTCCGCGTTCTATTTTTTTATTTCAAAATAAAAAAAAATTGTAATTTATATGTTTATTTTATTGTATTTTAAAAGTTTTAAAAACGAATTCATTTGTTTTAAAAAGAATAAAAAATAATTTAAGGTATTTTTAATGTTTAATCTATTAGTTTGGGTCTTCTCTTCAATGTATTTTTCCGAGAAATTATTTGACACCGCATCCGATCTCCACTGTCGATCATTGCAATAAAAAAATTTAAAAAAAAAAGTTAAAAGTGGGGCCCACTGAAATATATCATTGCGATGATCGACGGTGGAGATCTGACACAACATACGTCTCTTCATGCGATTAAGGTTGTCAATTTGGTTCGTTGTTCGTGACAGCTCGTGTTCGGCTCGTTCGTTAAGCATAACGAGCCGAACACGAACAAATTTTTAAGCTTGAAATGTAAACGAGCCGAACACGAACAACAGTTTGTTCGCTCATTTTCGACTCGAAATGGCTCGAAAAAAAAATTATATAACTTTTTATAAAACAATATATTACATATATTATTTATATAATAATATATTATATATATTTATATCTAAGTTTAAATCATAATTTCTTATGTGGCAATGTGGTTAGTGTCTAAATTTGATCCAAGTTTGAATCTGACACTTTACATCTATTTTTCTTAATTTTAGTTTAACGAGCCAATTTTGAGTCGAACACGAGCCGAACACGAACACACAGTTCACGAGCTGATTTCGAACACGAGCTATTTTGAACGAGCCGAACACAAGCCAAACCTGAGCTCGCTCAAGCTCGATTTATTTACAGTCCTACATGCGGTGTCTGTATGAAATAATTTTTTCTATATTTCCTCCCCTCCCTCGGCCCTCACCAAAATAATAATAATAATAATAATAACATAGCTAAGTTATTTTAGGTTCAAACACTATCATTAAAATACATCTGAGAAATAATGTTACACAGGAAATGGATAAAGAGAAAAATAAGTGCTTGCTTGCTTGCTTTTCTTTTCTTTTTCTTTCTTAATTAGATATAAATTATAAAATGCGACTCCTAATTAATTTCCTTCCACAAGAGAAGTGATCAGCCAACAGAAGAGAGGGTATCCCTTCCTCCTACTAGCTAACTGCGGGGCTGAACATTTTCTACCACAACAGACCTTTGATTTCCTGATTTGCTTGAATGGGACAAAAGAGGAAGGACGATGTACAGGTGCCCTAGAGATCAAGTTGCATTTATTGATTGTAAAACAAAACAAAATATAATAATAAATAATAATATTAAAAAAGATTTACATACATCCCACAATTCCTATACATTTACAAATCTACCACTAAAATATTATTTTTTTATAATTATAACTCTCCCTCTCACACACAAATGAAATGTTGTATTTCATTTTTTTT
This sequence comes from Phalaenopsis aphrodite, assembly GCA_003013225.1. NCBI lineage: Eukaryota > Viridiplantae > Streptophyta > Magnoliopsida > Asparagales > Orchidaceae > Phalaenopsis > Phalaenopsis aphrodite. The sequence continues at coordinate 2,127,605 of NEWO01000015.1, forward strand.
ATAATAAAGGTGACATTTTTTATAAGATATAAAAGTTTGTGTTTCAAATATTTTAAAAATATATTAAGTGGTAACTATGTAAATACATAAAACCTCTGTAGATGTGTGTTCAATTTGGACCATACAACACCTCTACGGTTTCAAATAAAATTCAACCTTGATCTGAAGCATTTCACAAGTAAGCCTCTCTAATAATCGATACAGCCAAACTTTTTTGTTCACCAGCCATAAAGTTGAACTTTTTTGTTCACCAGCCATAAAATGTTTCAATTTGATAGAGGCGGGTAAGGAAAAATTATTCCGTGCGGATGCGGTGTCCGGATGCGGTGTCCGATCTCAGCTATCCATCACAAGTAGGGCTGTAAACGAGTTTTCAGCTTGTTCGAAATAACTAGTGTTCGAAATCGACTCGTGAACGGTGTGTTCGTGTTTGGCTCGAATTAAATATTCGTGTTCGTGTTCATCTCGAAATTGGCCCAGAAAAATTAAATTGAAAAAAATAGATGTAAAGCATGAAATTCAAACCTGAACCAAATATATATATTAAAAAAAAAACACTATCTACATTACCACACGAGATGATATGATTTATACTTAAATATAAGTATATATAATACATTATTATATAAATAATATATGTAATATATTATTATATACATAATTATACAATTTTTTTTAATTTTAAGCTAAAACGAGCATAACACGAGCGAACAAAGAGTTGTTCGTGTTCAACTCATTTATACTTCGAGCTTTGAAAACATGTGTTCGGCTCGTTTAGAGCGGCTTAACGAGTCGAACACGAGCTGTTCGCGAACAACGAGCTTTTTTGACAGCCCGAATCATGGGTTCAGCAGTACTCACTTTCAAATTATAAAAAAAAAAATCTCACAAAACCGTGACGGACGGCTGAGATCGGACACCGCATGCATCTCTGCATGCGGTGTCCGCACGAAATAACTTTTACGGGGTAAGAGGGCTAAAATTCGCATGTTCGCTCATTTAATTATATATATGCCTTTAAATCAATAATATATTTTCCGCCTTCAAGAACTTATACTGGAGACCAAGGCAAACCTTATCATAATAAAGTTGGCACATGAAATGAAAAGTAGAATACATCAATAATAATACTATATAACAATTCTATAGGTGATATATATGCCGGCGGTCTCACTCTTTCTGGTGATCTTCACAACCTGTCCTCGCCTAATCCCAAGATATTTTGCAATTGGGTCATTCGACATCATTTTTGGAAGCTGCAAATCAACATCAAACCACTCATAGTTAGAATGCAGCGCTTCCCAATGAGTTTGAGAGGAGAGCTAGACATTGGAGAGCTAGACATTCCTAGAAAGTTATATTAATTAGGAACAGGATGAGTTCCCTAACAAGCAGAAATGTTAATAATATAACACAAGTATCTATTTATAAGCAGGCAATGCAAGATAAAGAAACATAAATCATATGAAAAAAATCAACTGTATGCTATAGTAGAAAGCAAGCCAAATTTTACTGAATCCAAATCTAGTAAAAACTCATGCGCCTTGACATTATTTTCAATGGTGAGTACTAAAATGGAAATGTATGCAAGGTTCGTATAAGTTAGTGCACTTAAACATAGGCAGCAGGGAGAGAAAAGAATCTCAACCGATCTGCAAAGCTCCATCCATGTCACCAGAGAACATACCTGTGTTTCTTTGACAGTGTAACGCTTCAGCAGTTCCTTCTTTTCCTCATTGCTGAGTACCTCGTGCTTTGGAACAAGCATATGGTTGTTAACATTGACCAGCAACTCGGCATCCTGCAAGCAGTTTCGAAATTTATTATAACTACTCAAAATATGGTTGATGCTTTCAAAGAGTGGACTCGGGTAAGAAGAGAGAGGAGAAAAACTCACCAAAAAAACCTCAAGATAGTATTTCTGAGATAGATCTTCAATTGCATGTTTTGCCTGGGGAGTAGGAACCTCTTGGACAACGATTATTCCTCTAAATATTTTCTCTGATCTCATCCGTTCAGCATATCTTCTTGTTACACTGACATTCAACTTTGGTTCATTTGGAAAGAAAACAAATATCTGCAAGCAGGAATAACTACTATATACATAAACAAGGCAGTTGACAAAATGACTGGAGACAAATATAAGGAAATCCTCTTGAAAGTTAGTTCCTAACACGAGTTATTTTTGCAATAACACACTCTAAATTATACTGACAATAGACCAGGTTCAGGAAGTACAAGTCAATAAATCAGAAATCTTTAAGTGGTTTGAGTTTGGTTCCAAAAAATCTGTAGCATTTTTAATATCTAATCTTTAAAATTAAATGAATAATGACCTTCAAATAATCCTTTGAAAAGTTTGTATCCATTGCATGAGGCCCCCACCAATTTGAGGTTTAGGGAGGGACTAATGTACGCAACACTAATGCAACAACAACAACAACAACAACAACAACAACAACAACAA
>NEWO01000015.1:2132953-2156420 GCA_003013225.1 Phalaenopsis aphrodite
GGTGGCAGTCTGAACGTCTTTTGAGAAGTATTTATTAGTGTTAATTAGCTAGGGTTTGTTTCATGTTATGTTCTCCTGCATTTTTGCCCTTTGGAGACTTGTTCCTGGCGACATCTAAAGTATGTGTAGAGACGATATACCTCTTGAATTGAGATCAACCTTGTACCTTGTTGTATCGCTCGGAAATTAGTAAAATTAGTCCTAATTTGCATTTTCCCACTTATTTAGTGCATTTGTTAGCTGATTTTGGTTTCGGTGTGTATCATATTAGTATCAGAGCATGATCTTGAAGAGATTGTAGTAAATAAAAGTTGCTTTGGATGGGAGATTAGAAGAAGAAGAGGGGCAACTGAAATTCAGGATGGAGGAAAGGTTCTCAACCATAGAAAGAAGATTTTTTCCATGGAATACCGATTTGAGGGTTTTAAGGGCATGGAGGAGATGTTGAGGAGGCTTATCGAGATGCAATCCAAATTCCCGTTGTCGTCTCCATTTGCAAACACCAACCAATGGTTGATTGGAGAATCCTTAACAAAATCAAAAGGGAAAGAAATCAAATGAGAGGAATATGAGGAAAGCATCTACCATCAAGAACCCTGAGGAGGGGATTAGAGATTTTCGATGGAGGAGTTTGGGCCGAAACGTGCAGGGGTTATGCAAAGGGTTTGGAAGGAATAAGAGAAACCGGAAAGAGGAAATAATATGATCAAAGGAGGGAGTTTCACCCTAGATACATGGGGGGCAACATCAGAGGAAGAGGAAATTGGGGTGGTGATGCTAGGGTTAGAAAGTTGAAGAAGTCAATCTTCGAAAGGGAAGATGCTTGTGGATGGTTGTATCAGATGAAGCAATATTTCCCAGTTAATAGGGTAAATGGGGAGGACAAGCTCACGGTGGCAGGGTTATGTTTGGAGGAGAAAGTTCTGCATGGTTCTAGTGGAGGGAGGCAAGATACCTGATCCATTCATGAGAGAAATTAAAGAATTGCTAACTGAAATATTTTTGAGTCATTCGAGAAGGACACCTACACAAGCAATTATATGCTTTGACTCAGGAGGGAATTGTCATGAAATATGGAAAGAGATTCAATATATTATCGAAGTGATTGAGGGAAATTTTTGAAACAGGATTGGAAAGAATCTTCATGAAGGGCCTAAGACCTGACATACAGGCAGCACTTCGACTATTAAGATTGCGGGAATTGAGGGGGGTAGTAGAGCTCACCCAGATGATGGAAGACAAGAAAAAGATGAAGAAGGCTTAGAAAGGTGATGCCATGGGATGCTCCATAAGAGTACCTCAAATACCATGACGTCGAGGACCCAAATGGTGTCATTTCAAAAAGAAGCACCGAGGGAGAGGAATGTGGAGGCCTGTCCCGCAATAAATTTTAAGCACCTCATGAAGGCAGAGGTCCAAGATAAGAGAGCACGAGGATTATGTTTCCAATGTGATGAAAAATATGCCCCAAGCCACAAATGGAAAGAGCACACACTCCGGGTTTTTAGTTCGTGATTGGGAGGAGGCAAATGGTGAGGAGTCAAAGGAAGAAATGGTTGTAGAAAGAGAAGCACTTGCATTTGGTGTAGCAGAGGAGTCCTCAACTCGGTGGTAGAATTTACTCTAAATTACACCAATGAATGTTAGAGGACAGATAAGGGAGCAATCGGTGGTGGTGTTGGTGGATAGAGAGGCTGAGGCCACTCACAATTTCATCTCAAATTGGGTTGTGGACCAGTTGGGGTTGAAGCTTGTAGATACTGGAAGGTTTGGGTCATGATGGGGCCTAGAAAGGTTGAGATAAGTCATAGAATTGGTAGGAGAATAGTGTTGACACTACAATGTCTACAGGTGGCGAATGACTTCCTTCTGTTGGACTTCGGAAGCACTTATGTGATTCTGAGAATAATACGGCTACAAAAGATTTGGGAGACGAAGGTGAATTAGAAATCCTTGACTATGAAGATTTGGGCATAGGGGAGGAAGGTGATGTTGAGAGGATATGCTAGCCTATGCAAAACCATGGGCTCATTTAAAATCATGGCCAATACAATGCGGGGAGCAAGGTGGAGCTATTTGGTGGAGCTGCATAGTATAGAGGAGACCCGGACGCCGGATTCTATGGAGTTTCCAATGTGTGTTCAACAACTTCTACAATAGTTCTCCGACATCTTTCGACCGCCTAGCGGGCTGCCGCCATCGAAGTAGCACAAGCATGTCATTTCATTAAAGGAATATTTTCCTCCTATTAGTGTCAGACCATAACGATATCCTCGGATTCAGAAGAATGAGATATAGAAGTTGATTCAAAAGTTGCTCAAAGCAGGAATTCTCAGACCCAGTGTGAGCCCTTTTTCCATTTGAGTTCTATTAGTGAAGATAAAAGATGATAGTTGGAGATTTTGTGTGAACTATAAGACTTTGAACAAGGAAACTATATTGGACAAGTTTCATTTTCTAGTAATTAGTGAGTTGTTGGATGAACTTTATGGAGTAAACAACTTCTCGAAAATCGATCTAAATCGCAATACTATCAAATCAGGATGATCAAGCTGATGCAGAAGACAACGTTCAAAACTTATGAAAGACATTAAGAGTTTTTGGTGATGTTGTTTGGTCTTACCATTGCTCCTGCCACATTTCAATCTCTCCTGAATATAATTTTTAAGTCTTACCTCAAGAAGTCCATCTTGATATTTTTTTATGACATCCTGATTCAGTCGTACAAAGACAGGGGCATAAGGGACACCTAAGGACAATATTGAAGACGATGAGTGAGCACCAATTGTACGCCAACTTGAAAAAAAAAGTTCCTTTGTACAGTCAAATGTGGAGTACATGCGACATGCGGTGACCGAGATAGGTATAGTAGCAGTCCAAGATCGAAGCTATTTTGGATTGGCCTTGCCAAAAAGCTTGAAGGAGTTGAGAGGGTTCTTAGGCCTCATCAGGTACTACCAAAAACTGATGTGCATAACACAATAGCATGGCCACTGACAAAACAACTGAAGAAAGATAATTTCTAAGCTTTTGAACAATTGAAGAGAGTCATGACCAGAGTTCTAGCATCAACACTTCCAGATTTCAGTGAGCCATTTGCGGTAGAGGCAGATGTGTCAGGGTGGTGCTCATACACGACTAGAGGTATTACCTATTTTAGTCAGGTGCTCATGACCATGGCGAGGCTCAAATTAATATACGGGTGGGCTATTGTCTTGGTCATTCAGAAGATGTGTCCCTATCTGTTGGGGAGACACTTTATAGTCATGATAGATAAAAGGAGCTTGAAGTATATGTTAGAGCTGAGGAGGATGACTGAGGAGCATCAAATGTGGTTATCAAAGTTACCAGGATATAATTTTGAGAACAAGTACCGCCTAGGATTAAAGAATAAGCCGCAGATGCACTATCAAGGAAGATGGAAGAGCCTCAGTCGACAACATTATCAATCTATGTAGCACTGATACTTCTAAAAATGTTTTGTACTCGTGTTGAACACGTATCGGACATCCACATTTGTCTGACACATCCCGACACGTCTCCAACACTACAAAATATATGCCTGAATTTTTTTCAGTCCTAAACACGTCCAAAACACATATCAACACCACATTGGATGTGAGTTTAACACGATTTCAAAAAAATAGGATACGAAAATTAGAAATTTATAAATATATGTATAGCTTTAACTATACATCATAGTTGAAACCGCCGTATCACTCATCATGTTGAAACTCGTAACATTTATCAAAATCGACTATCGAAGGTGCATCCAAGTTTTGTCAAAGCCGAGCATTAATAATTCCCTCTTGGTAATAATAGAATTTATTAATTTTTCGTAGATAAATTGGATGACTTTTTTGAAAACATATTATATCTAATTTTAAAAATTAATTTTTACAAGCACGAGATTTTATAATATAAATTAAATTTATAAAATTAAAATTTATTCTTGCATAATTGTGTTGTGGTATTTTTACTAAAGAATAATGAAAAAATATAAATATTTAATATTAATAATTAATTAAATATAAAAATGTATTCATGACGCGGAGTTACCTATTTTTCTTATATATGGTGTGTCCCCGTATTATATCGTGTCATGCCCTCATGTCTATGTTTGTGCTTCATAATTATCAAAAGTCGTAGTTCTAAATTGAGAAGCCCTGAGGCAGAAGGGTGAACGGGATGAAGGGTTGAGGAAGATTGGGACGGTTCCTACAAGATCCGAACGGTCATCCAAAATATGCATTAAGTGGACGATAACAACTCTATCATGGACGATTCGAGTTAATGATGGCATTGGGATACATCCTCAAACTATTGTAGGAGTTTCATGGCAGCGTGATTGGAGAGCACTCATGGGTACAGAAGATATACAGTCGTCTATCGACGGTGCTATGCTGGGTGGGGATGTGTAAAGATGTAAAGGACATGGTGTTCGGATCCGACGTGTGCCAACTACACAAATATTTGACTGTGGCACCTAGAAAGTTACTGCAACCCCTAGCTTTACCTGAGAATGTTTGGGAGAAAGTAACGATGGATTTTATAGAGGGATTATCACGATCAAAGGGGTTTACAATGATATTGATGGTAGTGAATTGTCTGAGCTATGCACACTTAATTCCATTCCAACACCCTTACACTGTTGTAACAGTCACCACGATGTTTATCCAAGAAGTGGTTCGTTTGCCTGGTGTTCCGGAATCTATTGTATCAAACAGGGTAAGGTATTCCTCAACCATTTCTGAATGGAATTATTTGGATTACAAGGAACAGTCCTAAAGGAGCACAATATATCATACCCAAATAGATAACCATACGGAGTTGGTCAACAAGAGTGGAGATGAACATGCGTTATTTTGTATCAGACGAACCTGAATTAATTTGTAGCAGACTTCCCTGAACCGGTCTGGCCCTCCCGGCCAAACCAGTGGGTACAGCAGGTAGGCGAGTCGGCCCTTCTAAGAGAGGCGGGACCAACAATTCCCATCTAAAAGAAGTCCAACACCCCCCCCTCCTCCCCCTACGAAGCCACTAATTACGTACGCAAGGAAAGGAAAGTAAGAGAAATTTTGGGGGAAAAGTTTGAATGTATCTTGGGGAGTATTTATTAAGGTTTATTTGCTAGGGGTAGCTTTATGTTATGTTTTTCTATAATTTTTACCTTTGTAGTATTGTTCCTAGCTGCGTCATTGTGGAGAGGCAATCTACATCTCAAATTGTAGATCAATCTTGTATCTTGTTGGTTTACTTGGAAATCAATAAAATTAGCAATGAATTGAATTTTCCCACTTATTTGTTATTTATTTGCTGATTTTGGTTTCAGTGCATATTGAAATTCAAATTGAATTTGAATTAGGCAATTTACATGGAGAATAGGTCAATTTTATGAAGAGTTGACGGAAGAAAGAGAAGAAGAAAATAAGGGGTTAAAATGGTTTAATATCCCGTGAATGGTAAGCTATTGGACGCACAGTAATTCACTGTTAAATGGGTGAAACATATGGATCAGGAAAAACAAAGAAAAATACTTGTGGAAGCTGCTTTCATAGTGACCATGCATATAAATTGATTCTAAATCCTACCACCCCAATTTGATGAACTTCAAAATAAACAAAAAAAAAAAAGATATAAAGTATATAATAATAATAATGATAATAATAATAATAATAAAATAATAATAATAATAATTAAAGAGATAAGCAAGCCTCATGTTTTTACAAGGGATAAACCTCCCCCAAACTTCTTCAAGTTTCATACTAAATCAAAGACCCAAATCCTAAAATAGTTGAATAAGAGTCCCACATAAGACTTCCACAACATAAATTGTATTAAGGCCTTAAACTATCATACTTGACTAAGAAATCATATATTTATAAATATGAGAAATTAGAAATTATTAACAAATTACAAACAAATCTAAGTAACTGTCAAATTTTAACAACAACAACAACAACAAAGCCTTAATCCCACTACGTGGGGTCGGCTACATGAATCCTTTTTCTCCATTGCATCCTATTTAGTGTCATATTTTCATTTAGTTCTAGTAAATTAAGATCATTTTTTATACAATAAGTCCAAGTCTTCCTAAGTCTACCTCTGCCTTTCTTAACACAAGTTGAGTCTAAAACATCTACTCTCCTAATCGGATCATCAGATGGTTGACGTTTAATGTGACCAACCATCTAAGACAACTTTCTCTAATTTTGTGTGTCACAGGAGCTACACCAACCCTATCACGGATATATTCATTTCGCATTTTGTCTTTAAGTGTAAAGTCACTCATCCATCTAATCATTCTCATCTCAGCAACACATAGTTTATTATTATGCTTCTCTTTTAAGGCCAACATTCAGCGCCATAAAGCATTGCAGGTCTCACCACCGTCTTATAAAATTTTCCTTTCAGTCTAAGCGGTACTTTTCTATCACACAAAAGGACCGAAGCCTTCCTCCACTTCAGCCAACCAACTGGAATTCTACTATNAATCGGATCATCTAATGGTCGAAGTTTAATATGACCTAACCATCTAAGACAACTTTCTCTAATTTTGTGTGTCACAGGAGCTACACCAACCCTATCACGGATATATTCATTTCGCATTTTGTCTCTAAGTGTAAAGCCACTCATCCATCTAATCATTCTCATTTCAGCAACACATAGTTTATTATTATGCTTCTCTTTTAAGGCCAACATTCAGCGCCGTAAAGCATTGCAGGTCTCACCACCGTCTTATAAAATTTTCCTTTCAGTCTAAGCGGTACTTTTCTATCACACAAAAGGACCGAAGCATTCCTCCACTTCAGCCAACCAACTGGAATTCTACTATTAACATCCTCATCTATATCACCATCGCTTTGAACAACGGACCCAAGATAACTAAATCGTTCACACCTTTTAATAATTTGATCACCCAAAGTCACACTTCTGTCACTAGAGCTACTACTACTAAAATTACATTCCATGTATTCAATTTTAGTTTTACTTAAATGAGGGCATTTAGACTCCAATGTAGACCTCCATATTTCAAGTTTTTCCGATTTTTTCTCTTATTTTATCCACCAGAAGGATATCATAAAAGAAAGCATACACCAAGATACATACTCCTGTAGATGTCCGGTAAGACCATCCATAACTAAAGCAAAAAGATATGGGCTTAAAGTCGATCCCTGATGTAATCCAACAGAAATAGGATAATATTTGGTCAATCCTCCTTCAGTTTGAACACAAGTGACAGCTCTAGTATGCATATCTTTAATGACTTGAATATAAGTCATATCAACACCTTTCTTCTCAAGAACTCTCCAAAGGATATCTCTTGGAACCTTATCGTAAGCTTTTTTCTAAATCAATAAAAATCAAATGTAAATTCTCCTTATTATCTCTGAACTTCTCCATCAAACCTCTCAATAAATGAATAGCTTCCATAGTAGACCTGCTCCGCATAAATCCAAATTGATTATGAGAAATCTTTGTAATACGTCAAATTTTAACAAGCTAACAAATTTCTAACAAACTCCTAACAAATTTAAAAATATTGGATAGAACAATTCTACTGATTAATGAAATCTAAAGAACACAAAATAGCTCCAATACTCATCATAAAATAAAAATTCAAATTTTATGTCCATATCATACTGGTTGTAAATGATCAGTTTTACTTGAAAATTGAAATGGCGCTACAAATTTCAGATACTTTTCTAACATCATGCCTCATACAGGGCAAGCAAAGAGCTTTCAACTGAAAATAATAAAAAGGTCCTATGTTTCTTAAGGCCTGTTCAGCTAAAAGATAAATCAAAAAATTTCTGAATATAACATAACATGACTAGCTAAACAACTCCACTTGAAGAATGCATAACAAAAGATTAAGTATATACCTAAGTTAATAATCACTCATCGACACAACAAAGTTCTCCAATACCACCTCAATGGGACAGGCCACTTAAAATTCATATTCTACATTTACGTAAGTAGCAAAGTCCATGGTATAGGCATGATGAAAGTTTATTGAGCAAATAGTAAGTGGATTTAAATGAAGGTTTATTATTATTATTTATAAAAAACTGTGTTTAAGAAACGCAGAATTAATATTGAGTAAATCATGACAATATTGATAAACAAATATAAATAAAAATATGTTTAATAATAATTAATAAGGTTATTTGTTTAAATAATTAGCATTTCACATAGTTAAGAACGGTCAATCAAAGGGTGGTCAAACTCAATAAAAGAAATGAACAGACAATATTATCAAAGTTTCAAAACTCGTCAATTTACAACAAGCCAAGCTTCTAAATGAAAAGCTCTAACACTAGTTGATATCTTAAGTAAAACAACATATAAACAGCTACTTCTATGGATTATGCCTCATATAAATATTGTGTAGTAAAGGAGGATAAGATCTGCAATAACATTTTAGAATCATAATTACATAAGAACTTTCCCAAATAGTATCCACAAACCCAATGTAACTAATGAGCTCCAACTTGATTATTGAGCTGGGTTAAAAGTAATACAAGATTATCTATAGACACATTTCAAAGCGCACAAGTGAAGCTAGTATGATGCAGCAATGCTAAGCACACGTAATAAACAGTTTCATGCATCATTAATTAGTTACTTGCACCTCTGCAGAGGAATTATTCTGCGCATCCTCCCTGCCCGAAAGAAACCCACTTCATCCCTCGCCATTCCCTAACCATTCTATTTTTCTTGATTTAGAAAATTGTTGGTCAAGTGCTCGCCTCAGAGATTATTTATCGATGAAGCCACGCTTCTGCTTTTCATGCCAAAAATAAAATCACAGGATCATATCCAAGATCCCTTACTGAATTATTTTCTGTTCGGAAATGGTACAGAAGAATGCTGGTCTTAACAAATAAATAAATTAAGAAAATTAAGATGCAGCAATGTTATCATCAGTTTTCCTCATAAAGCACAACTTTCCAAAAACAAAAAAAAAGAGAGAGAGAGAAATAAGGAGAAGCGAGGAATACCCGATCGTTTGGGTCGTCTTCCTTGGTCTTCAACATGTCAAGGTCCTCCCGCTTGAAATTCTCGCCGAACTTATCTAGGAATTCGAGCCTGCTCATTTTGATCTCCGAATCAAGGACGAGGAAACCGCGGTCTCTAAGCATCTCCAATGCCGTCTTCCAAACACGGAATAGCTTAGCCGTTTCCTCGCTTGACGACATCTCTGTCCTACAGTCAATCAATGGGTGAATAAGAGGCGACGAACACGATTGATTGCGAGGAACAAAGCAGCAATCCTGAAAGAGACGAGCAAGAATACAGTAGAAGAGGAAGAAGTACACCAAAGGTCGTCAAGGCCCGGCGGCAATGGAACACAGCTAGAAAATGTTGGCTAGCGACCTAGGGTTTTTTGAGAGGGTTTAGGTTGACGAAGGCTCGTAGGAAAAAGCTCGGAATGTATTTACATTTTTTTTTATAATATTTTAATATCTGACTCATATATCTAATACATAAACCTTGGTTTTATAGATACACCATTCAAATTTTTCATATCATATAGAAAACATAATTATTTTAATATTTTAAAAAATAGAAAATACATTTTGATACTCTTAATGTGAAATATATATAAATAGTAAAATTTAGATGCAATATCTGTAAATACATAAGAGTTGGGTGATATGCAGGTAAATATTTCTATATATGTGAAATCTTTTAAATAGAATGAAATTGAGATTTTAAACATTGAAGCTTTTTTGGTTTAAGAGATGGAGTTCAATAGAAATTTCAAAGTTTAGGGTACAAGTGTAGGGGCACTCTTAGGATAGCTTGTTACAAATGGTATCAAAATATAATACCAACTTAAAGATGGAAAATTAATGTCATACATGACGAAGTACTACGTCATGAGAGCCACCTCTTGAACCTTTGATGAGACAAAGTGCTACACAGGAAGTAACCTCTTAAGATTGTAAGGTCTTGTTAGCATCAAATTTTGATATTACAAGTATTGGATGGTCTTTTTGAATGTTATGGGAGCATATCTTCCCGTAACCCTAGAAATTCATAAAACCCTCTCACACGGGTTTCTAAGAAAATCATGGTTTGGGGTGAAGCACTCGCGCAACAGTTTTGGGTGTCTGTTGTCATTAAGGTCTACGAGAAAAGGCATATAAAAATGCTCATTTTAAAAGTTATGAGACATATTTTTTTTTGGCAATACATACTCTTTCATACCTTACGGATCAATAAAGCCCTTTACCATACATTTTTCACAAAAAATTGGTGTTTACGAGGCCAAATCGGTGCCTAGTGTCACGGATAAATAGTCCCACATTGTCTAGGTGTATGGCCGAAAAGCAGTATTTAAGTTCTGGACTGCCCACCACCCATAAGGGCTCTTTTGGGAGGTGACAAGTGATATCAAAGCAGATTACTGTCTGCCAGGTGTGTGGACTCTCCATGGTCCAGTGGGACCCTCGGTGGAGCCGATCCGTGACGAGGGCGTCACGTGATTGGGTGGAGGAGAATGTCACGGACAAATAGTCTCACATTGGCTAGGTGTAGGGCCGAAAAGCAGTATTTAAGTCATGGGCTGCCCACCACCCATAAGGGCTCTTTTGGGAGGTGACAAGTGGTATCAGAGCAGATTACTGTCTGTCAGGTGTGTGGACTCTCCATGGTCTAGTGAGACCCTCGGTGGAGCCGATCCGTGACGAGGGCGTCATGTGATTGGGTGGAGGAGAATGTCACGGACAAATAGTCGTACATTGGCTAGGTGTAGGGCCGAAAAGCAGTATTTAAGTACTGGACTGCCCACCGCCCATAAGGGCTCTTTTAGGAGGTGACATTAGGCTCCAGACCCTAGAGCCCTAGCACCAATATTGTGCGACTAGGCACCCAGAACAACCCCACATGCACAATACCAAGAGCCTAGAAAGTTGACGCCCAATCAAGGCACTTGGAACAAGGCCCTGGCTCCCCAATGCCAATCTCAAGCACCTAAGTTCCCGAAACAACCCCCACGGCCGCAAAAACTCAAGAAGGCAGAAAAGCTGACGACCAACCCCCTGACGCCCAGGACCAGGCATCAACCTATTTCTAGATCATAATTTTTTTGCACGAGGATCAACCCAAAGCTGAAAAGTGCATGATCTGCTAGGGCAATGGGAAGATATGTCTCAGGGAGGCAAAAAGTTGGTGGATGAGACCTCTCAGGACTTTAAGAGAAAAGTTCTAGAAAAAGGGGAAGAAGCCATTTTTGGCAAAGAGGAGAGAGAGTAGAAAAGTTGGTTTTCTCCTTGGCAAAGGGAAGGAGAAGTTAGAGTGAAAAAAAAATGGAGAGGAGCTCTTGGCAAGAAAAAAAGGAAAGCTTCTTTGTCCTCATCTTGAGCCCTAACTTCTTTTTCTTCCTTAACCATCTTTTGGAGTGTATGAAGGAGCTTCTTGGAGGAGCTGCATTGAGGAAGAAGGAGATCTTCGTCTCTCCTAAGGAAGAAGAAGAGTTGTTAGCATCAGTTTTTGATGTCACAAGTGAAGGGTGTCAATTTGAACCACTCGGGACTAGTTGGTGTCCATTCATACCATCCTGAAGTTTACGATGCCCGTCTAGATCTCCTGGCACGTGCCATGAGCACAGAAACAGGATCGGTACCAATTTTGCTCTATCATGGTAAATTCATGATGGGATGGGGTTGGCTCTGGCACGAACATGTTTAACACCCTTCTTGACGATTAGAGACCTTACCCCCATCATCAACTCTCACACGGGCACTACCGAGTGAGAATTAGGTTTCAGTCCACTTTGCGTCGTCTGAGGATGACAACTATTTCGAGGGGTTATTTCGGTGTTACGATGCATATGTGGGCCTTCTTTGATGGTTATAGTTCATCTTCTGAAGCCAAAGGAAGTCACGCGGAACCTTTGTCGCACGCCAAAATAACCTCAAATTGTTCTCAAGACAAAGATCACGGTGCAATTACACTGCTAATGTTGTGTAGCCACACCGAACTTCTGCATGACCAAGGCAGTTTCGGCTCTGGTCACCTCACTTTTAGAAAAATAAGGGTTAAACCCTTTTCCCTAGTGTGACTACGTCATTTTCGGGTGTAGCTGCACCAAGTTAATAGCTTGCCCATCTGAAATGTTTGACCATTCTTCCCTCTTTCTTGGCAGCTTTTCCATTGGCCATGATGAGTTTGGGAGGTCAAGTAGGAGTGTTGCATGTGGCATCCACCTTCGAACAAGCCAAGGGATGAATTCCATGTGGAAAAGCAAGATTATTTTATGATTTGGATGGAAAATTCCTTCCATTTTCATTGGTTTCTTGGTGTGCTAAGAGACCAATCTGAATATAAGTTGAAGGAAAGCATGTTTTTTCTAGGGGATTTTCTTGCTATAGTTGAAGGGAGAGCTAGAAGAAAGTTATTTCTTCTTCCTTTTCCTATTCATCTGCTTGATTTCCTGCATCAAATATTCCTTTCTCTCAATCATAACTAAGAGAAGAAGTGAGGGTGAGTTCTTTTGGGGCTTCATCCATTTGTTTGGGTAGGGGCAAGAAGAAATGTATCCCTTCCTAAAGAGAACTTCATCCATTTGTTGGAGAAGGACAAAGTAGAGTCATCTGCTTTCATAAAGAGAGCTTTATCCTTTCATTGGAAAATAAGGAGGTTTCTCATCTCTCCTACAGCGAGGAGAGCTTCATCCTAAGAGAGGAAACACAACATTAGCCACCATGGTGGTGAGATTTCTTCAAACCCTTGCATTTCTCTTTGTCTAGAGCCTCTAGGTTGGATGTTAGAGATCTAAGGATTAGGGCATTTTTGCTAGAGGGAGGTCTTCTAGGTTAGGAAGCTTTCGCGGACAAATCCATTGCAAATCATGAGTGTTTTCCCCTTGTAATCCCTTAGCACCAAAAACATATCGTCTAAGATACGAATAATTCAATGACTATTTGGCGCCTTAACTCCTAATGAATGGGTTAATGCCAAATTACGAAAGGTGTGTCTATGAGAGGAGCTTTCACTTGGTGAAAGCGATACCTCATGGAAAAGTCCTTCATATTTTGTCGATTAGTCAGAAGTAGGCCCTATGTTGTTGAGTAGCAGACTGGCGGATATGATTTCATCATGCCAAACCTAGGTTCCTAAGTGAGCACATTAGAGCGACTATGGTTTGTTAATGTGTACTATGATTGCATTGCATTGATTGTCTTGCTATGATATGTTTTCTGTGTGTTGCACTTTGGTTCGACCGACCACCCCTATACGGTCAAACTTATATTTCGGTTCGATCGGCCACCCCGACGATTAACCCTTGCATTTCAATTAGATCGGCCGCTCTGACATGATTCACCATGGCATTTCAGTTTGTTCGGCCGCCTAAGCATGATCAACCTTAAATTTTTGTTCGATCGACCACCCTGCATGATCAACCCTTGCATTTCGGTTCGATCGGCTGCCCCGACATGATCTAGTTTTACATTTCGGTTTGACCACCCACCTTGACACTGTCAACCTAGCAATTTGGTTCAATTAGCTGCCCTGACACGATCAACCCCTGCATTTCAGTTTGATTGACGGCCTTGGTATGATCAACTCTTGCATTTCGATTCGACCAACCACTCCAACACAGTCAACCCGACATGATCAAGCCTTGCATTTTGGTTAGACCACACATTCAACTTGCATTTTGTTTTGACCGTCTGACTTGACACGGTTGGCCTTGCGTTCTCCATAGTGCATGTCTTATATGCGCATGAGTATTGTCCATATGATAATTTGCATAATCATTTGTTGCGTTTAGTGAGCATTGTTTGCTTGCACCAACACATCTACATTCGACACATTCATTGTGCATCTCGTGAACATGTGTCCATACATGTTTATGGCTAGAAGTCATGCTTCAATAAAACATGATACCTAGTGTCTCCTCTTATGACATCTTCATGTAATGTGCATATCATTTCTTTTTGTGCACTCACCTACGCTTATATGACATTGCTGCATGATTATTCATTTAATACTTGAGGTGCATTTGAGTGTACATTTACACAATTACTTCACTTGTGTGTGATTTCCTCCAGCAGGAATCAACAAAGCCTTCAGGTCACTACCTTCTATGCACACCCAGTCTTTCGAGTCACCACCTCATCGACATACCCAGCCCTTTGGGTCACTGCTGCCTCAGCGTACTGAGCCATTTAGGTCACTCTCTCCTCAACATAAAACTTTTTGGGTCACTGCCTCATCGACATCCCCAACCCTTTGGTTCATTGCCTCCTCGGCATACCTTACCCTTCGAGTCATTACTGTCTCGGCATACCCAGCTTTTCGGTCATTGCCGCCCCGTCACACCCTAACCTTTCAGGTCACTGTCGCCCCGTCACACCCTAACCTTTCGGGTCACTGTCACATCGGCACACTTAGTTCTTCAGCCCAGTGACTCCTCGACATACCCAGTCCTTCGGATCACCGCCTCCTCGTCATAACCAGTCATTCGGGTAATTGTTGTCTATTCCTACAGGTCACTACCGCCTCGACACAGCCAAACCCTCCAGGTTACTGTCGTCTTGCACAACCAACCCTTCGAGTCGCAGCCTTTTCGACATTCTCAACCTTTCAGGTCACTGCTCTCTAGACATACTCAACCCTTCAGGTCAATGTCTCCTCGGCATACCCAATCCTTATGATCATTGCCTTCTCAACATACATAATCCTTGGGGTCACTGTTGCCTCGATACACCCAACCTTTTTGGGTCATTGATCGCATTTGAGAAAAAAAAAACATACGATCAATGAATCGCGCCCGTTGACCGGATACAGCAGCGTCTGGACAACTTACAAATAAATTTTATCCAACGTAGGTTTATAATAAAGCAACTGAACTCAAACTTAGATTTAACAGCCCTTTATTTAAATATATTTATTTTTAAAACAATCTAGCCTCTTTTATTTATAAAACGCTTCGAAGAAAGGAACAGTCTCTTTGATGTTTGGCCATACGGCCAACTTAAATACAATTACTTTCCTATCAGACTTGAAAGCAGAGGTAAATATGGATATCTCAAGCAGAACAAGAATAAAAAAATTTTAGGCACGTTTATATACATACCACACAATTCATATGAGAATTTTACATACAATTCTTATATATTTACATATCTCACACCTAAAATTTCATAATAACATACATAAGACTAATGCTTTAATCGTACGCATTAAAAGTATATAATTCACTTTCAAAGGGGCAACGGTCAAATATGAAAATTTAGATGTGAGAATTGTACATGCATTAAGAATTATGTGCAATGTACGTAATCCCTTACTAAATTTAACATCATGACACTTGCAATGAAAAACTATATTTCAGTTTATTTTGATTTGATATGAAAAATTTGGATGATTTCACTGTAAAAAAGGCAAAATTTTGATGACAGATATGTAGATACATAGGAATTTTGTGGTATGTATGTAAATGCCGCATTTTTTTTAGTAACCCCACTATCGGCAATCGTTTCATGCTAATCTGAATAGCTAATACTAATTTCAATAGCAAGTAAAAAATAAAGGCAAACATGGATTATACTCATTAAAAGGTGATAAAGCCTGAGCCAAGCATATTGTTTTGCTCAAACGGAGAGATTATTGCGTCGTCCAGACGCAGCTCGGCAACCGGACGACGGGTGTAATAATTTTTTGCTCAAACGAAGGCTTTTTATATGGCTGACAAATAGTTGAAGCTAAGTTTGAGCCAAACTGCACCCATTCGTAGTTCAATCATAACTTTATAAAAAGCTTTAATCAGACAGAATTTGCATAAGGACTCGGACGCATTAGTTAGCTAAAAATACAATAAAAAACCACCCCCACATAACCAAGAAAAAGGGAACAATTTCACGTTCAAAAGATCATTAAAGCAAAATTTATTAAAAATCCACCAATTAAGAAAACAAAATTGGTCATTTGTAATGTATAATTGTAATCAAAATACAAACAGAAACTACGCACCATCACAACATTAAACAAACTAAAACTACTGATTGATAAGAACAAGTTTCAACATTTGCCGAATGAAAACTGATGAGATCAACAACACAACAATCCCTGATGCGAGCTTAGCACCCCATTAGTCGAACAAACTAAAGCCCATATCCTGCAAAGCAAAACAAAGCCAATTAATTTACAACATCAAGCGATTTACGCTAAAGGATGTTCCAACCCATTGAAACATAAATTACCTACCAAGTTTGTTAAATTAAAGGTAGAGTAAAGGTAGAAACACAAATCAGTTAAACAAAATTGAGTGTCTCAGACATTGAAAATAGTAATATGAAAATATAGGAAAAATAAATGATAATTGGGAAAGTATTGCTGAATAGTTATGGCAGAAGTATAAACCACTGAAGCTAGTAGTTGGAAGTGGATTTGATGGTTACAAATACATTCATAGACAAACAAAGATGATGTCTAAAATAAATTGATTAAAATAGATTTAACACCACAAAGACTAAATTGGCAATATGTGGAGCATGAATGAGGTCAGGCTGTCAAAAAAGCTCCCGTTTGCAAACAGCTAGTGTCGTTTGTATTCTATCCGTTCATTAGGCAAGCGAGCCAAACACGAACAATTTTTGGAGCTCGATTTATAAATGAGCTGAAAACGAACAAAGGCTTGCGTTCGGTTCATATTAGTTTGAAAGAATGCTAATTTTATTATTTTTAAATTTTAATTGGGTGGTATAATTATAAAACATATAAGTTTAAGTGTTAGATATGCAAGTAAATAGAATTTGGGTGGTAAAATAGGCCCAAAATAGGGCACCCAGGTCCGCATTTTGTGATTTAGGGGTTAAATATGTATATACATTGAAGTTGGGTGGTATGTATTTAAAAGTCCCTAGAAATTAGAAAAAAAATCCTGTTGGCAGCTCCCTCGCTCTGCTCCGTTGAGTCCGCTCCCACCCTATCACATCGGAAGCTTGAATTTTTTTTTTCCAATTGCTGTTTAAATATGGAAATGATGTTCCCTTCCTGAAGGCTTGAGATTCTTGACTAGAAAATAGCAGACAAGAGGCTCGAATTTAGCTTGAACCGAACACAAACCATATCAAATAAAATCGAGCTGAGCATGAACATGTTATTTTCAAGCCATTTGAAACACGAGCAGAACATGAACAAAAAAAATTCCAAGTAGACGAACAAGCCTTCAACTTGCTCAAGTTCAGCCCATTTACAACCCTCAATGAGGCAAATGTATTGCATGAATAATGGAAGAAAGAGAATAGCAGTGTAGTTCCTTACATCATCTGATTCTTCCTTCTCTTCAACTTTTTCCTCCTTTTTAGTCTCTGCAGCAGCAGGAGCAGTGGTAGCAGCAGCTCCAACTGCTCCTGCAGGTGCCGCCACTGAAATACCACCGCCGCCAGAAGGAACAGAAGCAAATTTCTCCCTTCCAGCAGCAATGAGTTCAGTTATGTCCTTGCCTTTAACTTGAGATAATAGCAAATCAATCCTCTCATCATCTGCATCGGCTCCAACTGTAATAACAAAAAATTTTCTTTTATGTTAAAGAAAGGAAGAAATATAAAGAAAAATAAATAAAATCTCCAAGATACTGCAAATGTTTTTCTTAGAAAAGGGTAGTCAAAATGAAGTAAAATGATTCTCCATTTCAGGGTATTCAACCATGCAACCTTGAATTTGGAAAGATAATTCACATGCAAAGAAATTGTTTAAAAAATATTTTTACACTTCTTTCTAACAATGTTGTTCAACATGCATAATTCAAAATAAAATATAAAACCAATTTTATTTAAATTAATGCACTGCTGCGGATGAATAGGGAAAAAATATAAGAACTTCGACAGAAATCATTTAAAAATAAGAATAAATCTATATGGCGTTAAGTGTTACAATTTTAACCATAAAAAAATGACCCCCAAAAAAAAAACAATACATGAAATTAGAAAAGAAAGCAAGGAGATAAGAAAAGCTAAGGCAGATGTTAGAGAAAGTTAATAATTTACTATCAAAGAAGAGGAAGGATGAAAAAAAATGACTAATAAACAAATAGTGGAAATTTTAATATGTACATGAAGGAAAACATGTAAAAGTAAAATCATCACAGTACATCTCCTTATTTGAAGGGCACATCACATCTCGAGAAAGCAGGAAAAAAAAAGTAATACCAAAGAAATGTCCAGCCAATTAAGTATACTGCATAAAGCTGAAGTAACATGCAACATGCTTCAAGTTTATCTTCATTTCCAATGATCAACAATAATTGAAATGCCACGGTGTTTCAAGAATGAAATCAAGCAAGGAACAATTGCAATATACTGCATTACATAAAAAGAAGAATGATCATTAGAACACTAAAAGAAAACAAAAAAAAGGAACCTGATCCAAGGATATGCTTCAGATCATTGGCAGAAGGTTTGGAGTTGCCACCAAGGACAGCAAGCAAATAAGCAGCAATCACCTTCATTCTGAGCAAATTAAATATTAGTTACAACAGTGATCCGTAAGACATGACTTCATTAAGAATAACATGAACAATCAGAGGCTGTTTTGTGATTAAGCATTTAAGCTTACTTTATTTTAAGAATGCAATTTAAACTAGACACAGCATTGTTTGTGTTCAAATTCGGCTCGTGTTCAAATTTGTTCAAAAATTTTGTGCTCGTGTTCAGTTCAATGTGTTTGAATTTGGTTCGAGTTGTTCATTTTAGCTCGAAGTTAACTAATTTTATGGTTCGTTCAAATAAGTTCAAAGTTGTTCTCTTTGCTAGAATTAAGCTCCATTTTAGCTCAAAAATGCTTTCAAAAGTACAGAAAATAATTTAAAAACTTTCAAATTTGGAAAAAATGTGATGAGCAATAGACACTATGAGACACAATTTGTTACGGGTATTGACATGTATAGGTCGCAATAATAAAATGTCATGAGTTAAATAATCATAAGAAGATCCGCACATTCTGATTTTTTAGGAACCAATATGTCTTTAAGAAGTTAGTGAAAACTCTTTTCAATTATAATAGAATGGCAATCCATTATAAAGTTGCAGAAAACCAGATCTGCAAAAGATATTTATAAACCAAACCAGATCCACAGCCAAAAAAAAAAAAAGAAGAGAGATTTAGAAATGCAATATGCAAAGAGCAAGTTAGCAACACTACATAAACTACTAACGGATCTAGATAATGCCCAGGAATGTAGTTTAGAATTAATACTCCGAAAAATAGGGACGCCAACGTAAGAGTGGGTCAAAAAGTCCTTCACAAACATAGTAAAATCATAAATCACTGCTTTCAAGAGATGGGAAGTTCCAAGCTTTCTAGGTTGGAATCCACAATTCAGAAGATGAAAAAACGCAGTGATACATAGATCCAGATCTTGGAAGGAAAGGGAAGTAAAAACATCACATTTCGAAGAACCCTTGGTTGGTTGTAATCAACAAAACAATCGCAAGAACGAAAAAAAAAAATGAAGAAATAATTCGTAAAAAACCTTCTCAGTGTGATCGCCGGCTTCTTTAAAGCCTTTCTTCACCGAGTGCGATAAAGTAAACTCACCTTGGTCGAAGTCCTAGAAACGGAAAGAAAGCAGTCTAGCAGCCTGGTTCCCTCGCGATGTCGACAAAACAGCCGGAAAGAAAAGAAAATGGGGCGGCTTAGGGTTTGATATTTAGGGTTTATTAGTATATATAGTTATTTTCTTAATAGAATAAAATTTAGGATGGTTGATCTAATGGCTGAGATTAATTTCAATTTTTTTAATTAAAAAAAATAGATTTAATGCTTTAATATATCTTTTATCTTATATTTTCAATTAAATATAACATAAAATTTTAATATAAAAATATTTTAATTATATTATTTTTAATCATTTATTTATTTCGAGCTAATACGAGTCGAACATGATCAAACGAAAGACTATTTGTGTTTGTTCGTGTTTGACTCATTTATAAATCGAACTAGAAAAACTTATTCATGTTTGACTCGTCTGCTTAACGAATGAATCGAACACAAGCTACTTATCGAGTCAAACACGAACTATTCACGAACAACGAGTTTTTTTTTACAACACTAATTTTAGGTATTACGTCGCCAATATATAGATCATATCAATATAGTGCATATATCGTCCTACTGCGATCCAAATGTTCAAAAGAAAATAATGTTATATTCGTTGGATTGATAATTATTTTATTTTAAAGAGCTACAACTCGGAGGAACGAAGAAGTTAATGAATATTAGTTTTTAGGAGAGTGAAAAAAGAATAAATTGAATAAATAATAATTTTGTTAGAAGGTAATGTGAAAACGAGCCGAGCCTGAGCAAGCCCAAGCATAGCTCATGTTCGGATCCTTAAAAAATGACATTGTTCTTGTTCGGCTTGTTTATATATCGAACTCAAAAAAATTTGTTATTGTTGAACTCATAGCTTAGCAAACCGAACACGAACCGTTCGCGAACCAACCATTTCGAAAGCTCTGGTCACCTAGTTGTAGGTTGTTAATGATAGAAACTAGTTTTAAATCTTATCATTTATATTAAAATATTAAATTAAATAAAATTAATATATTTTTATTCTATTTTTAATTAATAAGTTTAATTGATTATAAGACTTCTAGTTAATTAAGTTATTTTAAAAAGTTACTCATTATATATATATATATATAATTGGGTCATCAAGATAATACCACTAAAGGTAAGATGAGCGACAGGGCTCAACAGGGGTAGTCAAAGGAAGGGAAGAATAATCCTTAGGGGGTAGAGGAAGTTGTCATCTCAGGCTATTAGAACCCTGAGTCTACCAGATCGTGAATGTAGTCGACCCAACACGTTTAAAGATCTATGGTCAGCATTCCGTGAATTGCATCACCAATGGGAACATCGATAGCCCTAAGGTCAAAGGAAGAAAACTCTTTCTTATGAACATTGGGTGGAGCTCCGAGGGGTGGGATTTATACATGCCAGTGGTGAGGATGTCGTTGGACAAGAAGAGAAAGAGAAGTTCAACTACAAAGCTTAAAACTTTCCAAATAAAAAAACTTACACCTCATCTGAGTCAAACGAACTAGACAACCACCTAAGTAGAAATCTATGTTGAGTTAGCTAGATTGGAGAAATACAAAAACTTCTCCTCAGAACATGCAAATGATGCAATTATTTAAAGCGATCATTCGATATTGTGGAGACCCTAGTAGAATGACTTAAGTGATACCCATACTATGCAACCCGTTTTAAAACTGACCCAAATGTCATGTAAAAAAGTAAAAATATATTTCAAGTTCTTACTCTTTTAATTCTAAATTTTAATTTATCTTAAAATTTTTATTAGGATTTTTGTATAATTTTTTTTAATTTTAAGGTCCTTAAGAACCTAAATTGTAATTTTTGTAACATCCTAGATAAATAAAAAAGGAACAAATAAAATAATCCAAACATGCAAACACACAATAAAAAGTAAGAACACTTCAAAATATCTAAAAGAGGCCAGTGTCATCGGGTCGACGACATCCCAGAAAAAAGCAAGGAAGACGGTCGAACTTCGCATATACATCAAGGGAGTTAAATAACACCTGCAAGCAAAAAGTTAGTACATATTATTGTGTGCTCCCCCTTAATGATACATGTGTGTGTGCATATGTATAGACATGACTCCCTGTAGGAGAATAACCTAATATACTACAATGCATATCAAGCATGCAAGCACATCAAAAAACATAAAATGTGATGTCTAGTTAGGGCAACCAAATCAACAGAGAACTATTGTCAAAACATCGAGAAAGACCACATAGCATCCTAAATTTTAGCCTAGCACACAATCTAGCAAAAAGTACCTTAACTAGCATCTACGTGCTCAGAGTAAATTTCCGCGTACGTATAAATTTGATGGGGTCGCCACACTGACACCATCTTAAAGATCAAAGGGAACTAAAGAGTGTCACCTAGGATGAATTTTTTAAAAGAGTTGGCTTTACATATGGTCTAGCTTGCTACATGCATAATTTTAAAATTATGACGAAAGTAACTAGTAGAAAAATATATTTCTTAGTTTTTTTAAAGAAAATAAAGTCATTAAATGCGAACTCATAATATGCAAGGTCACACGAGTTAGATCCATTGGATCCTCAGCACAGTCATACTCGTGTCAATCCTGATGCTTTATCTCGCATTACTCACCAATGTCTACCTAGCAAGCAATACTCGTTAAGGCATCACGACCGATATGGGGTCACTCATATATCAAGTCTGGCTCATTATCCATACGCACATACAAATGCAAATGCAAATAGTCATGTGATAGAAGTGGTGAGGAGTGTGTCGTGGAGGCAGTGAATCAGGAGCGGGCGTGCCGTGGAGGTAGCAAATCATAGGAATGGTGTGTCATGGAGGTAGTGACCCAAAAAAGTGTGTCTGTCGTTGGTGGTAGTTGATGCGGGCCTAGTGTGTGCAACTTTTCTATAGATTCAAACTTCTACGGTTAATTTGTCAATAATTCAACTTTTGTAATCCCAAAATGTGCTTCCAATATTTTATATTCACTAGGTTGTAAACATAAGTATATGTATCACTCAAGTAATATAGGGCTCTAATAGAGTCCTAAATATTGATCTCACGGGGAGAAGGTTAAACTCTTACTTAATTAAAAGGACATAAAAAGATAGTATAAGAACTACAACATTTAAAGATAAATATGAAATGCAAGTCTAACGAAACTAAATCTACTATGTTAATTTTGCAAACTTAAAAGTTAAATCTACTATAAGAAGACAAAGTAATTTTAACGAAGGTTTCAAATTTAAGAAAAATATCTTTCACATTTACAATAAGGTTGTGAAGAATTAAATCAATTATTAATTGCATTTGACAAATAGGAGCAATGATATCCTTTAATCCTCTGGTCAGGTGATAAAGGACATTGGCTAATTCAGATGTTTTGAATCCACATTTGTGGTTAGGCTGAGATGATACTGACTCTCACTCCAGAGCTCCCACTTCTCCCCCACCTGAGGGCTAACAATCTCACAATATGGTTTCTAAACATCTGAACCAAATTGTTGATTTTAGTCTGTCACCCCAAAATCACCAATTCAACACCCATCAAAAAATATTTCCCTATTTATTTGCACTCAATCCCATCGAGACTTCACTCTTCCATGAAATTAAAGTGTGATCCCTACTTGAATGTTGAAAACATGACCTTCCTGGCCCTTATATTTTTGCGTAGATTTTAACAAATCAATTGGTCAAATTGAAAAGTAAACGAAGTTCAAGATGAATTATCACAATTTATAAAATTAAGATCATTTTCAAACAACTATTGATTCTTTACATTACTACTTCTTATTGTAAAGGGAAAGACAAATCAACTACTCAAAATTCACGGAGAAGAAATAACAGAACATGGATATATATATATATATATATATATATATATATATATATATATATATATATATATATATATATATAT
>NEWO01000015.1:2156465-2183002 GCA_003013225.1 Phalaenopsis aphrodite
ATACAAGTTTACATAACTCATAATTAAAGTAAACAACTTATCTTACTCTCATCCACAAGCAAATCCCTTGAAGCTCCTTTGAATCACTTTCTTCTACTTGTAATGATATGCTCCCCTCTCTAAGGATTGTAATGAAGAAGAAATCTCTCACATTCCCTCTCTTCTTACAACTCTTAAAGAAGAATCTCTCTAAATCTCTCAAAAGAAAAACTAAGTAGGGAAGTTTTGCTCTCTTTTCTTTTCCTTTTCTCCTCCTTTACCCACCATTTTCTGTCAAAAATGGTGGTTAAATAATGTGTGTCTGAAAATTCAAGAGTTCCCTTAAGTATCCCTTAAAAATTCGTCCAAATTCAATGCATTTTGAGGAATAACCATCTCGGTGCTATTTTGGCGCTAGTCGTACTTCATACAGGTGTTCTAGCACCGTTCGACGCCAGAGCATTTCTTTGTCTTTTTTGCTCTAAATTTCATCCTTTTTGCTCCTTTTTAATCCAAATCCCCAAATTGAGTATACCTGCATCAAAAATATGAAAATGTCATTATTTAAAGTACAATTTCACAAAAAATGACCAAATATAGGCATTCAAAATATATGAAAAGGTGAACATTTTTTTTGGTGTATCAGTAGCGGCCTGAGGAATGGTTATGTCGTTGAGGTACTGACCCGAAAGAATGTGTGTGTCGGGAAGGCAGTGGCCCAGGGAATGGGTATGGTGTGGAGATAGTGACCTTAAAAGATGGGCGTGATGTGGAAGTTGTGACTTGGAAGGGTGGGCGTACCATGGAGACAACGACCCAAATGATTGAGTGTGGTGTAGAGACAGTGACTCAAAATGGTGGGCGTGTATGCATGTAGCGACTCAGAGAATGGGTGTGTCATGGAGGCAGTGACCTGGAAGATGGGCTTGCTGTGGAGGCAACGACTCAAAGAATGGGTGTGCCATGAAGGTAGTGACCTAAAATAGCGGGCATGCCTCGGAGGTAGCGGTCCAAAGGGTGGGTGTGTCGTGGAGGCAGCGACCTAAGAAATGATAATTCTCATTGGAGAGAATCATACAAGTAGGGTGAGTGTATGAACATACACTCAAAATGTGACTTAAGCATGTGATAAAGATTATTCAAGATGTCATGCAAGACATATAGCACATAAGCTATTATGTTTAGTCGCCTAGGGTGTAGGATGCCACTAGGGAGAATTCCACCTTGCCCCAATAATGAGCAAACACACATGCAAATGGCGAGCACATACATGGTATAGTGCATCATGCAAGCAAGTAAATGAACCCAATGCACATGTGAAACATATAGTATGCAAGTGATCAGTCGACCGTGCCAAGACGACAGGTCGGGCCAAGGCAATTTGTGGGCTGAGTTGAGGCAACTGATAGGACCAAAGTAGTTGGTCAACCAGGTTGAGATGGAGGATCAAACCCAAGTGGTTGGTCGACCTGAGCTGACCGGTTGAGGCATGTTGTGATTGGTCGATCGGGTCGGGTGACTAGTGAGAACTAAGTGATCGGTCGACCGGGAAAGGGCAGCTGGTCAGACCTAAGTGGTCGATCGACCTGACTGTGGTGGCTTGTAGGATCTAGTTGATCAGTTGATTTGGTTGAGGCGCCTGATCGAGGCAAATGTGCTATGTTGATCGGGTTGGGGTGGCCAATCACGACAACGTGTTATGCCGACCGGACAGTGGTGGTCGATCGAGGAAATCACAACATGCCTCAAGCAAGACCCTGTTTCTAGAAGATTCGACGAATTTTGACATTTTTTGAAAAGTTTTTGGATGCACCTATTGGATAACCGACCCTAGGCTCTAAGAGCTGAAATTGATCAGAAAAGACCCTTCGCACCTCTTCGCGCTCCTCCGCTCGCTCTTGGTTTTTCTTCACCCGTTTTCGTGCCATTTTACTTCCTTCTAAGCCATTCCACACCATTCTACACTATTAGTCATTTATTTTCTTTATAGTTTTGAGTTTTTGTGGTAAGTTTAAGTGTGAATTACTCTCTAAGAAGTGTTTGAGAGGGAGATAAGTGAGAGATTTCTTATTCCTACATTTTTCTAAGAGAGACTACAAATGATTTTCTTTAAGAAAGAGTTCCATATAAGTGTTGTTTGTTTGTTATTGTTGTATGAAATACCTTTTAGACATGAACTTTATGTTTTGTTGTATCTTCCTCATGAAGTATGAGTAATTTCCTTTATCTTTCTCCCTATTCTGAGATATAGTGAAATGTAGAGATAATTTAAATGTGTCAATGTTAAAATTTAAAATAATTTATGATGGTTTTTCAACTCCACTCTTAGTTTACTTTTCGATCTGACCAATTGAATTATTAAAATATGTTGTGAAACCTATGATCCGAGAAATAGAGTATGAGTTCTACAACACAGTGAGAATCATATTTAAGTCCATTAGTTTAAACCCAAGAAGGTGTGAATTTAGGGATTTGTTAAATAGGGAGTCCATTAATTATGTTGGCTAAGTGATATGTGTAAGGTTGGAGATGTTAATTCTTGTCAATTAGGGATGAGTTCAAGGAGAAATTGAGAGGAGTATGAAAAAGGGAAGGATTAATCACATCAGATAAATAAAAGTCAACCAAAACTCCATAAGAAAAGATTAACAATAGAGTTTTCATTCATATTGCACACATTCAACTAATATTGCATTTCTTAGATGAATAAAAAAAAGCACTTGAGTGGCCTATTTATTAGTGGGCAGTGCAAATATGTAAACACAACATGGAGGTGTCCATGGATTAATGAGGAGATTATGGAAAGGGAGTGTAATGAAAAATAAACTCAATGATTTTTTCTGTTTTCAGAATTTCCATAAAGAAATTTCATGTCCCATACAAGCTGCATTTAACTTTGCAATTCTATCTTTGTTTCACATCTTCATATAAGCCCAGAGAAAGTTTTGGCAACTTCAATGCCCAATAAATTATTTTGACATCCAATTTTCCTCAATGCAAAATTGGAACTAAGAGCACTAACAAAGTTGGCATTAGCAAATAAAAAATTTCCATTGATAATAATATAATTAATATAATTGAGAAGGTGTAGAGTAATAAGAAGAAAAAAAAATAGCGGTCTTAGATTTTTCAAAATCTAATTAAAACAAAAGGATGATTTACATACAAACCACTAAATTTCTATGTATTTAGATATCTTATGGTTAAACTTCAATTTTTACTTACATACCAATACATGAAAGATATATTGCACTTTTTGAAAGTTAAAATGGTGAAATTTTTGATGTGATATGAAAGTACCAATACAAGAAGTAATATTTAGGCATTAGATATGAAAATACACAAGAACTCAGTGGTAATGTATGCAAATGCTCCAAAGAAAAAAACAAAAAGAATTTGGGAACATTTACACAAATCCATTGTAGCAAGTAACTATGCAAGAGAATTAAAACTTTTTTTTTTTTTTACACATTAGAAAGGAAGTGCTTTTAGTAGCAATTTTGGCCATTGAAGATGTGACAAAAAGAAATTATGGGGGCTCATACTCAAAATATCAAGACATGTTAGAGATCTATGACAACATAAGAGGTGTTCAAACATTTTACACAGAAGCCAGCTTAACTTGAAGCCCAAAATTCCAAACAAGAATACAACTCCATTTATCTACAATCTCATCAGTGATCTGTTGAAGGAAAAAAAATTTAGCACACAATGCCTCCAAAAAACTGCCCTTATCAGAGCCTTTAAAAGTGAATTCCATTGACCCCCACATTCAATTCAGCAGCGGGCATAGTGAAATGTGATGATTAGATTCTCTTCTCTACCCACATGTAGAAGTTTGTGATCCAACATCTGACCTCTGATCGCGATCAGCTGTCGCCTGGATCTGTGCGGCATACTGCAAGTTCCAGAGAACATCCTCAATGGAAGGTCGTGACGAAGTTTCGAGAGACAAGCACTTGCTTGTTAGAGAAACCACAGTCGACAAGGATTCCTGCGAAGAAGTTCCGATGACTATGGGATCGATGATTCGCTTTTGCTCCTCCTGACTACTGAATGACATAGCCTGTCGAAAGAAATGTGTAGCATGTTAGTGGAATCAGAACGATCCTTTCTTATCACTAAGATAAAGCATTGAGCTTTATGTAGGATACATAGTCTATCTCTTGAAAGAAAATGAATTACATGAGCTAAACTTTGTAGCGTGTGCTGGCAATATGACTGCAACAATGAAGAAGCGAATGTCAACAAAATGGTAATAAGAAAAAGGGGCATTTAAATACATAGCACCAAGTTCCTATTTATTGCCATATCTGACACCCAAAAAGTATTTTTCATATTTTTCATATTTATACCACCAAAGGAGGCTGACAGAAGCGGCCATGCATCAGCCGTGGTTGACAGGCAAATATATTTTTTACTTTATTATATGTTGAAATAGAATTTGAGCATTTGATTCTTGTGAGGGATATATGAATCACAATAATGGCCACTTTTCTTCTATTTTTTCACTATGGTTGAGTAATAAATTGTCAATGAAAAACAAACACCCATATGAGATGACTTGGTACATTTACGTGTACAAGTTGGGTATTATAGTATGTGTTGATAAGTGATAAATTTAACTGAAGGTGGTTGTCTAACTTTTACCACATAATAACGGCTCTGTGTAGTACAGCTAGTACCAAGAGATTAAATTCAAAATAATAAATTAGGCATGATCACTGGCAATACACCCAAGCAGACTAGACTTAATTAAATAATTATAAGTGCCACGAAAATAAAGCCATCATAAAGTTGGAGATAATCCATTTCAAGTGGTTGCATGCTAGAATGCTAAATAGTTAAATAGATACAATAATAGGGAATTATCTGTAAGAATCTAGTATGTTTGCATGATTAGGTGTGAAATGGAGGAATTGAATTCATAAAATAAGGTCAATAACAAAGATGACTATGAGATAATATGGTTGTATCTTTGGTTCTAATGGTGCTATTGATTTGATTCCACTAAGATAGGAGCTATGACGGCTATTTTTTATTATTGTGGGTAAGTTTCGCGTAAATATCAAAGTCTATAATCATAAGAATTCAAAATGTGTTAAGATGAACAACAAGAACAATGAAGTTTTAATTTGACTTTATGTTATTTTAATGAGTTTTGAATTTCAGAAGAAACTTTTTGTATATGCCCGAGATATCATTCTATCTAGAAAGTTTGATCAATATTGAAAATTTTGGATGAGCTTTTATTTCTTAAAGCTTTTGTTTCTTATACACTACAACCCTAAAACCCTAAAATCATAAAACCTAAACCCTAAGCCCATCCAAAATAGCTGGGGCAGGGGAAGGAGGTCAGGGTGTGATTTTCGGTAATCATTCAAGTGGCAGTCCTCGAATTTGGAGGAAAGAGAGAAACACATTCATTATTGCATCCTCTCTCTCTCTCTCTCTCTCTCTCTCTCACACACACACACACACAGACACACACACACACAGGCAGTCCAAGTCGTTGCATGGATCAACATATTCTTCACTTCTTTCTCTAGAAAAATAAGTCCTCCCTAGGTGGTGTGAATCCACAAATATTTCGAGATCCAACACTATAATTTAAACATAGACCTTAATATTAGGGTTAGTTGATAAAATAACAAGAGTGCAATTTAAACAAAATCATTTTAACTATAATTCTAAGTAATTTCAATATTAATAGGAAGTCAAGAATTATATTCCTACAGTTCATGAGAGATATATCGAGGCAATTTCAAATTTGATAGATAACTTAGAAACTTTTTTGAAATATATAACACACTCGATTCCTAATAGTTGCATT
Source organism: Phalaenopsis aphrodite (assembly GCA_003013225.1). Taxonomy (NCBI): domain Eukaryota; kingdom Viridiplantae; phylum Streptophyta; class Magnoliopsida; order Asparagales; family Orchidaceae; genus Phalaenopsis; species Phalaenopsis aphrodite. The sequence goes on from NEWO01000015.1 coordinate 2,162,278, forward strand.
TGCTTGAAAAAAAAAAATAATATAACTTACTCGAATCTTTTGAAGAAGTTTTGCTCTTAAAGCAAGATCTACTTGAGTTGATATGAATAGAATTAGTTCTTTGATTATATAATTAAATGTATGATCAATTTAAAACAAAATGAGGTAACAATAAAATGTTTAAATATTTACTTGCTTCGAAGGTATGTTAGCCAAGAAATTATTTATCAAGGAATTAAATCATTATCAATATCAATTTTATTAAAAAAAATTAATTAATAAGTTAAGCATGAGTTAAGATACAATTTAGCAAAAAATATAAATGTGACATTTAAACAATAAAAAAATTATGGTTCGTAAATCTATGGACCTTTGTGAATTCACATAAAAACATACTACATTTAATGCCCTTTAATGTAGTAGTGTAAAATTTGTTTTTACTCTTGCATTTTTCATGGATCTATACTTAGAAAGCCTAAAGGCTTATTTTTGTAAAATGGATTAAAAAAGAACATGCACCATTTTTTAATCTCACTAGATTCCATTGTTTTGAAATCCATTTTCGAATGACATGGAAATTTCCAATTTAGTACTTTTTATATAAGATCTATATGTCACACACATTACTTGCAGAGAGGAATAGGAGATTTTTTTCTTCTTGATTAATAAATAAGTAAATGACCAAATAAGCATAAAAAGGATTAAAAAAAAAACAATTACTTGGATATAATATTCTCAATTGTAAGATTATCTTTATAATATAATCACCTTACAATGTCAATAGTCCTTGATAATAAATCATAATACTAAATATGGTAACACTCTCCATTAAGCAAAAGTTATATACCAATAAGCTCCAACTTGCTATATAAATAAGAAAAAAAAGTCAAATATTCTAGAGCTTTGGCAAAGACACTTGCTACTTATTTTAAATTGAAGAGACGAGTGAGTAACACTTTCTATAAAAGTGTTTGTTGGTGGTTCAAGGGGGCGAGGAATGAGAGAGAAGTATGAAGCTCGAGTGTAAATCTTCTTAATCAAAAGTTGAGGTGGTGGGACACAAGTAATTTTAACATTGATAGCGTGTTGATTAGGTTAAGGGGCACAATGGGCTTGGGGACTTAGCAGTTTGGTATTGAGTTATAGTTTGGGTTATTATTGTTTCAGGCAATAGAAGATTTAAGTCTATTCAATAGCCAAATGAGAATGACAGTCAAATAGTTGCCATTTGGAGAATTTCACAGTATCATCATTAGCAAGAGAAGATGTATCAAGGAGAGAGTTTGTTGTGAACCAATTTAAAAAAAAAATGAAAGGCCCTCAATCATAAGTACTTGAAACCATAGGCCTTAATTGAGGTATCAACGAGGTGGGAATACTTGTTGAGAAAAAACACACACCATAAAGCGAAGGTTCTGTGGAGTCATATATATGCCATAGCATAACTCATTCTATTTTAAAATAATATAAAATTTTAAGACATTAAGAATAATATAAGAGAAAAAATATCCTAATATAAAAGTGCACTGTTAATGCCATATAAATGGAAGGTATTATTAATATAACATGTGTGAATATTAAGGAAAGGCACAAATATTTCATGCCAAATTATTTTATAAAATTTGAGCTAAATTTTACTATTTTCTATTTTTTTTTTATGTAGCTCAAGTATGTAGTAGTATGTCCTATAATAAAATGACCATTTACAAATTGAACAATATAAATAGCAACCATGAAATAAAATTTAAAGCAGCAAAATATAACACAATATTGCCAGTAATCAATCAAATTAGATCAAGCAAAACTAAGCACTAAAGAAACAAAAATTAAATTGTGAGGAAGAAAATTTATAAAATATTAAGAAGAAAAGAACATGGATAATTAATTGATGGATAGAAGAGAGTGAACAAAAATCAATGATAAAATAGCACAAGATACAAGCACTATAGAACAACCATTTCTTACATTGTCCTCACCATATTACTATCTTGTGTCTTTGTTATGTAAATAGCACAAAATGTGCACTACGACTTAATGTAGTTTATAGAAAGTGCTATTTTATGCAATTGATATGTATAAGTGGAGGGAGTTTCTCATCAAGTAGAGAGATGTAGAGACCAAGATACCATGTAAACAAATAATGGAGATGAAAAGTTAGTCTTCATATTGTTGAGGAGAAAACCCTTCAAACAAGAAGCAGTGATTAATAGGAAAGATGAAGGGCTAGAGTGGCATTTATAGGCGGTTAGGAAACCAAAAGCAAAGCAAAAATAGAGTTAAGATGTAGGGCAGCAAGCAGATACGTATCAGTAAGTGAAGTAGGGAGCAATAGCGCAGCAGGAAGTGATAAGAGAAGCGTGGAGCAATGTGAAGCAAGTGCCGCGGGCAACATGGGCTGATGTACCAACCACAGGCTGATGTACCATGCAAAAGCGAGGCTCATGAGTGGGCATGCAGTGCAGGCTAGCAAGCGATTCAACAAAGCAATGAGGATTGAGTTGCATGCATGCGCATGATGTAGACCGGTGAGCGTTAAGAGTCAGTGACCCAAGTTCTAAAATGTGACGACCCAGGCTCGGGCTTGGAATTAACTAAGACGGGAACAAACGATTGGATGGTGAAAATCAATTCTATGTTATTCTATTTCTATTACCAACAGTTTAATAATCAAATAATACACCTAAAATGCTTCATAAGGTTAGTCATGATATAGGCATGTTAAATGTTGTTTTAATACTTGCATAATAGTTTAGTTTATGAAGATATCAGATTGCTATACGATCTATACATCCTCATTGTATGACTAGAGATATATGTCAGATTGTGATTTGACCTTTATTTGACCTTTATAACTAGAGTAAAGGTGGTTCTTTTAGATTATCATATGACCTTAGATTTAACAGAGCTGCATGATTTTTAGTAAATAAATACAAGTCTCACATGAAAGTAATGTATGCTTTGAAGTATGAAACGAAAATATGGTATACATGAATGCTTGTATGTATATGTTCGGAGGAAGAGCTCACCCTCTAATGGTACAGGCGGTGGATGCTATTATACCTGCGCGCGTAGAGTTTTTCTACCACCTCAAAAAATTGTTATAGTTTGTTCACTAATTGCTGTGTTGACGGAATAATATCGGTCAGGGGTGACTAGACATAACTTACCATCTCAGATAATTGTAATGTTTATATTACTAACCGTTGTGCCGATGAAATAATATTGGTTAAGGGCAGATAAGGGTCTTTCCACCCGAGACAATTACAATGTGTAAATTGCTAACCGATGTGTCAACGGGAGCTGAGGGGGCAATATCGACCAAGGGTTTGTTAGGTTTGTTGACGGTGATCCTCAAAGAGACAAGTGTATGTAAAGGGTATAAAGAAAAAGTGAAGTTAAAATTAATGCATATAATAATTTAAAGTATTTTCATTTAGAAAAGGTCATTGATGCATGCATTGGTATATTCAAATATTTCAAATGAAAGATTAACATAGTAAAATATTTCATATAGAGATATAAAAGACAATAATGTATATTGATTGCCTTTCCTTAGCTTACTGTAGTTTGACGTATGATTGTTCCTGCTTTAGCATGTCTGGATAGTTAATAATTAGTATAATTCCTTTCCTTTTGGGGCCCAAAACTTTCAGCTTTTATTTTAAAATTCCTATTTAGGCATACCATTTCATATGGAAGAAATGCTCCCCCTTTTTCAGATCTTCGTAGTCCAAGAAGTGCTTCAAGTAAGATTAAGCCAAAAGAATAAACATCATCCTCCAAGTGTAATCCTTCCCTGTTTATTAACAGTAAAAATATTGCATGAATACTCAAAAAAAGCTATGAGATAACATAAAAAACCATAATTGATTGATAAAAAGCTTCATCATCTTCATTAGGAGAATATAAAAAATTCTTGAACCAAATAAATGAACACCCAACAGTATAATCCAATTTGTTATTGTATTACCCCCTCTTTTCATTATACAATAAATATGCTGTTTTCACAAGAGAAATATTTCATATACAGCAATCATTTCCATTTTTATACACTTTTCCCACCTCAGTTTCAATCCAAAATTAAAAAAATAAGAGGCCGTTCAGGACCAAATTTGGTTTTTGTTTCATTTATTTTATTTATATTTTGATTTGAAATAAATCATGTTCAGTATGTTGAAAAAAAAAAATCAACTTATTTTTAAAAACACTCAAAACACCTAAAAATAGTTCTGAGATTTCTAAAAGTATGTTGAAAGCAAAAGAAATAAAAATTTAAAAAGAAAAACAAAAGATAAAAATTATCACAAACAGACCCTAAGTTTTAACCTTATCATGTTAAATTTTAGTAGCAAAAACATAGCCGTAGATTTGCTGCACAGTAGCAGTCTCTATGATAGTGCTAATGGGATCTGGCAAAGAAAAGTTCATTTCTAATTCTCAAGAGCAAAATCTTCTAATTCCATTCTTTTAAAATGAAAATTTATTTTCTCTGATAAAAAATGTGTAATCATTTAATTGGCACATCGCTGTTCTTGTTGGAGTTGAAGTTACAACTCTTGTTCATTAAAAGCAATTTTTATCAATTAATTTATCTCATATATTACTGAATTCATAGGAAAAGAAAAAATTAATCGTGTACTGAATCAGTATTCAGAGAGAAATAAATAAGATAGCTGACTCACGATGCTATGTATTTGCTTTGGATGGCTCTCTGCCCTTCAGCCCTAGCCTGCAAACCAAAACTCACCGTTATAAGGTCATGCTTCTTGAATGCTAAACACTTGTTTATGAAGGGCTCAAGGTTTAAGGCCCTGTTTAGTATGATTTTGTCGATTGATTATGTATTTCAGATAAGAGTTAGGTTTTTAAGTCTTTTGGTAGAAGTTAAGTCAGTTGTTATGAGGAAAGATTCGGTTGTACGAAAGCTAAAAAATGATGCTTATGAAGAAGTCAAACATGCATGCTTTCTAGAAACATTGTTTCGTTCCAAAAAGAATTGATTCTCCTTTTTTTAAAATTGCCCTAATGATTCGCAATAGTTTAAGATATGAAATTTTTGTAGATCATATAAAAAAATATAGGATTCACAAATCAAATACCAATAAATTTGCAAAACTTGCTTCATGTAGGTGCAAACTAGCAAAGACGAATCCAAATAACAATGCACTGATCTAACAAATCCAAGGAAATCAACAATAAATTCAAACCACAGAAAATTGACAATAATTGTTATTTATTCGTCACAATTGGAAACTTAGTAGTAACAATTCTGAACAAAATTATGAACACTATGAGACTAAAAATAAGAGAAGAAATTTGAAAAGAAAAATAATTTACCAAAGTAACCATATGAAAGCCTCAAGCTGCCTAAAAAAAATGCCTTAGTCACACGTATGCTACAAATTAACTAATTACCGACAAGCTAGCAGATTGATTTGCTTAGAGCTCATTTATAATCATTTAATGAAGTAATAAAATAAGCTTGAAATTTTTTATAAATATTCTTTTGATAAATGAATAAGCTTGACTAGCTTGATGTTTGATTAATTCATGATCATGAGCAATTTCATTTAAAACTCAGGAAAATGCTCATTTCAAAGGTTTATTTAGGCTTGATAATATTTTTCATTTAAGACACAATAAAATATTTGTTTAAAACTTGATAATAAACTCATGTAATACTCGATTATAAATTTATTTAAATCCTTTTCTCTATTAGAATGGTTTTTTCCATTAACACAAACTACTTTTTTTGAGCTCTCTGAAAGATCGTTCATTTTTATTTAATAGCTCATTCAATTAAAATCTTTTTTAAAGCTCGATACTTGCTCATTCATAAGCTCAATAAGATTGTTCACTTAACTAATAAACCGTTCAATACTTTTGCTCCTTATTGGGATTAATAATTATATAAAAAAACCTCGATAAAAGAAAGTATACCTTCTTCATAAATGAAACAACAATCCTTCCACCATGTTACTGTATATGGCAACTCCTCATAAAGAAGCAACTATCACATCTCCCATGTCAGCCACCTCCAATCAATCCTCCAACAATATTGAAACTTCTCCTCCCATAAAATCCAAAACGCCTCAAAAAACAATCATCATACTACCCCTTCCTTAGTAAGAATATAACAAGTCATTAACATTTTAGTTTTTTAAATTTAAAAGCCCACATTACTCTCATCACTCATGAATTTCTATTAAAATCATCGGCAGAAATGAATTGCTTATCGCGAGCCTTATCCTCAATCATATTCATATTCTCCCACTCCTTATTTTTATTCTCAGTTACTTTCCTTTTTTTTACTAATAAACAAGCCTCAATAAAAAATTAATTAGAATAATAATTTTGTTGATAGTTAAAACTTCAACTACATAAACTTTTATGGATACATTTTTTATTTATTTATTGTTAGTTAATATATGAGATGTGAGGGTTGATAGGTGAGAAATATTGATGATATTTTTAATTTTTTATAAAAAAATTATATCAGTCTCACAAATTTGAGACTTTTTCTAAGGTGAGGTGCGCCTCTTATTGCTCAATTTTAAACAAGCCTTAAGAAGCGCCTCTTATTGCAACAACAACAAGCCGTTCTCACACTAAGTGGGGTCGGCTACATGAATCCTTTTTCTGCATTGTGTTCTATTGAGTGTCATCTTTTCATTCAAGTATAATAGATTAAGTTCATTTTTTATACAATAAACCCAAGTTTTTTTAGTTCTACCTCTGCCTTTCTTAACATCAGTCATCGTTAAAACATCTACTCTCCTAACCGGATCATGAGATGGTCAACGTTTAATGTGAACAAACCATCGAAGATGACTCTCTCTAATCTTGTTCGTCCCTGAAGCTACACCAACCCTATCACGGATGTACTCATTTCACATTTTGTCTCTAAGTGTCAAGCCACTCATCCACCTAAGCATTCTCATCTCAGCGACACTTAACTTTGTTTTATGCTTCTTTTTTAAATGTCAACATTCTGTGTCATAGAACATTGCAGGTCTCCCACAATGTTATAAAATTTTCCTTTCAATTTAAGCGGTATTTTTATATCACACAATAGGTCTGAAACATTCCTCCACTTCAACCAATCAACTTGAATTTTACTAATAACATCGTCATCTATATCACCATCACTCTGAACAATAGACCCAAGATATCTAAAATGTTCACATCTTTTAATGATTTGATCACCCATTGTTAAAACTCTGCCACTAGAGCTACGAATACTACTAAGGAGCGCCTCTTATTGCGCAACTTTAAAAAAGAATTTATAGTGATAATATCTTTCTTCATCGATCACACTCAGCTTGCAACACAGTTCTCCATCAAAGATCTTGAAGAGTTCTCAGACTTTCTTGATGTTGAGATAATCCCTTCCAGATAGGGTCTTCTTCAGTCGAAACATAAATACAATAATGGCCTATTAAAACAAGAACATGTTGAATGCAAATGATGTCACCACACTAATCTCTCAGCAACATTCTCAGAATTCATGATGGCATCTCCCTCACTAACATTACTGACTTTTGATTTATAATTTGTAGTTTATAATACTTCTTCCTCGCCTGGTTGGACTTTATTGTCAGCAAACTCTCTCAATTCATGCATTAGCCCACAATTGTGTACTGGAAAGTTGGAAAATGGATTCTTAGTTTTCTTCAAACCATACTTAAATATGGGATTTTTCTTCATTGCAGCTCTATCCAGTCACTTCATGTCATTTCTACGTTTAGCTAAGTGGATAGCATTGCCAACTAAAAATCATAATTGTGCGTGTTAAGTTACTTCGCCACCAAGTCTTCTAGTGAAGCCCAAAGAAATATTGTTTCTCCTTCTTCCATCAAAACAAATAGGCTGTCGTTGCATCTGTCACTATGGAAATCACATGGTTATAATCTGTTATAATAATATTGGTGAAAAACAGCTCAATTTTTCATTCAGGAATGATACATATTACCATTTATTTTCACTTCAGTCAGGAAAGAATTCAAATTGTGTGCATATGCACTTACCAAGCCACTCTTATGTAATCATTTCAACTGGTCATGTACTAAGATCCAAGGGTCCAATTAGATGAAGAAAATAATTACCATTCTTTATTATGTATTTACTTAGTCTCTCCACATTATTTAGCAAATTATTATAGGCGGCAAATTTCATATCCATAAGTTAGTAGATATGGTTGGCAAATGAATTATTAGTTAGTTTAGATATCCCTAAAATTAAAATCTTAATTCATACATTTGATAGCAAAACATATAACCAGGGTTTATCAAAAGTTTCTTGGGTAGTTTAAGCATTCAAATTTTACTTATCATATAAAATATTTGTAGAATTTGATCTCCCATATAAACTGCAAGATTCAGAACACACTAATCCCCATAATAATAAATCATAAAACCTATGCCTTTAACAACTAGCCTCTGAAAAGCAACCAAAAATCACCATCATAGCACATTTATAGCTAGAATATTGCCAACGGCTCACACACACAAAAAAAAAAAACTTTGACAAAAACTATCGTCTTCCATAGACAACAATTAATATGAAATAATTAATCCCAAAATAGTAAGAACGAATAAGCACAATTTTGAACTTGAGAACAACCACAACCGAACTAACTCTAATCCATGTCAAACCACACAAGCCTACCTATTACTAATTAAAAAAAAAAAAAATTACTGAAAAGTTTAGTTTGTTTATTCCTCCAATAAGTTTTTATGCACAAAACAACCAAGAAAATAAATGAGAAAAAAATACAATTTTAATAAGCAATACTAATTAAAATAGTTTTAAAATAAAAAACTGTCCTCAATAACTTCCTAGTATGCCTTCTCCTTTATCTACCCCTTACAGCCTTCCTATGTTTATAGCCGGTGAAAGCGATTTGCGGCTCTCCCTTTTCCTTATTTTCATATGGATTCATGACCTGCATTTTCTTGTTTTACACTTGAATCCATGGCTCATTATCTTCCACGTTTACCAATCCCGCCAGGCATTAGGTAGTCTCAACGCAATAAATTAATCCAATAGAGAATGCATGTAAATATTCATCAGTCATGATTAAAATAAGTTTATGAATAACAATAGTTCATAAAGAAAACTAAACAACAATTGTATCAAATAATCATCCACTTTATTTCACAGCACGTCGTGGTATAATAGAATAGAAAATAGCACCACATAATATATCAATAAAAACATTGTCAAATGAGGCTTAGAATATTGAAGTACCTCAGTTTTGTGAATTTCTTCTGTAATGATCGTCAAGCCATAGTCGCTTACTTTTGCTACAAGATATTCATCTAATAAAATGTTATGAGATTTCAGTTGATTACTGTAGAAACCAGGAATAACTCCAGTGTGCAGGAAGTGCACCGCCTTAGCTATGCCGATGAGAACTCCCAATCTTTCATGCCACTTCAGAACTTTCTCCATATCACGCTCTAAATAATTGATTCAAATGCCAAAGGCATTATGAATTGTGACCAGAAAAAAAAATCTCAACAAAATCACTTTTTTTTTCTGTTTGTTTACTTACCAGATAAGTGGGAGCGAAAATTCCCATTTTGTACATATTCATAAACAAGAAAGACCCTATCAACACTAGAATCATCCGCCGCACAATCAATGCAATGTCCTAAGAGGCAAACCAAATGTGGATGGCGAAGTTTTGAAAGTAGGTCCAACCTCAGCTTCAAGTTCCTTATTGAATGTTTTCTAGATAATACCAAACATCTTATAGCGACAAAAATTCCATTTTCTAGCCTCCCCTTATAAAGCTGTAAAGCAAGAGAGAGAAAAAAAAAAGCAAACTTCATTACTTGAAATCTTTTAAGAAATCAAGAAATTTAAAAGCACTATAAAAATTGAAACATTTCGTATATGATAATTTTTTGTAGATTGAACTTGTTCAGTGGAAAAAATCATTATTATGAGGAAGTTAATTTAAATATAAACATGTTCAACAGAAGTTTGAATTTCAGTAACTACCTTCCCCGCTGTTCCCTCGCCTATATATGATGAACTTTCAAAATTCTTGGTTGCTTCTTTTAAATGCTCCAAGGAGAATGCTCTATAAGTAGGTAGCACTTGGGGGCCAAACTTCATAGCCTGAGAAACAAATCCTGAATACCAATTGAATAAGAAAAAAATATATAATCGAACCAAAATAAAGAAATCTTAAATGCAAAAGAAATCATGAAGTTAGAATATAAGATGGTTCAAGCTAGGTAAAATATTTAAATTATAACTTTGCAAAAAATTAGTTCCAAGGATAGTTTCTGTAACTGAAAAGACTCCCTTCTTCTTCTTACTTATTGAAATCATATGTTACAAATTTATAGCCAACCCCTCTCTATAGATGAGGAATGTACCTGATATAAAAAAGATCTGAAATTAAATTTCATCTAAATAGGTTACCTAATATACAAGCTACCTAACATACAAGCTTTATATTTAGTATTTTCCATAACACCCCCTCAAATTGGAGCATATATATATTAATTATGTTCAACTTGTCACAAATATAAGCAACACTTGCTCCTTTAAGGCCATTCATGAAGATATCCTAGTTGTTTTGGAGACTTTACATGAGTTATAGAAATCAAATTCTATTGAACCTTTTCATGAACAAAATGACGATCTATCTCAATGTGCTTCGTTCATTCATGGAACATAGAGTTAAAAGTAATATGATTTACAACTTAGTTATCATACCACAACCTTGCTGAAGTAGTCATCAAAAAATTCATTTCAGTTAGAAATTAGAAGTCCACATCAATTCACTTGAAGCTAGTGTCATTGCTAGATACTCAAATTCTGCACTAGATCATGACATTAAATTTTGTTTCTTACTCTTCTAGGAGACCAAATTGTCAAAAAAAAAAAAAAAAAAAAAAAAAAAAAAAAAAAAAAAAAAATCAATGTTGGATCTACGATCAATCTTGAAACTTGCCCAATTTGCATCATCGAAGCATTCAATATGTTTATGCCCATGATTATGATATAGAATCCCCTTTTCAAAAAATCCTTTGAGATAGCATAGTATCTATAGCTGACTAATGGTGGACTGCGGGGAAAGAAATGAACTAATTCATAGTGATAACAAAATATGCAATGCCAAGACAAGTCATAATGAGGTAGTTTAAATTCCCCACTAACTTCCTATATTATTTAGGATCATTAAAAAGCTCTCCATCCTTAGTAAGTTGTTGATTAGAAGCCATCAGGTACTACATAATTCGGCCCCTAATATCCCTGTTTCTACTAACAAATCCAAAATGTGCTTCTGTTGAGATAGAAATATACCATTCTTGCTCATTGATACCTCAATCCCTACGAAGTATTTCGAGGAATATAGATTGTTAGTGTTGAACTGATTTTGAAGAAATGATTTCAATGATAAGATCCCTTGCACATCACTTCTAGTAATAATAATGCTATCAATATAAACCATGAATATAATGATTCATAAAGCATATTGCTTATAAAATACAGTGTGATCAATTTTTCTTTTTTGCATCCCAAATTCTTATATTGTTTGGCTAAATTTTTCAAACCATGCTCGAGATCTTTGCTTCCATCCATATAGAGACTTCCGAAAATGGCATACTTTCGCAGACTCCCCATGAGCAACAAACACAGGAGGTTGTTTCATGTATACCTCTTTCAAAAGATCACCATGCAGAAGAACATTCTTCAAATCTAGCTGGTAGAATGGCCAATTATTCATTGTGGCCAAGGACATAAGTAGGTGAACTGGAGTTAACTTAGCTACTAGAGAGAAAGTGTCAAAATAGTCAATCATATAAGTATGAGTATAACCCTTAGCCACCAACCGAGCATTGAGACAAAATGAAACTTAACTGCAAAGACCCACTTACATCTTATCAAGCATTGTTGCCCTCCACCCATAATGAGATAAGGCTTGCTGAATAGATCTTGGAACCTCAATAGAGTTAAGAGAAGCAACAAACGAGCACGAAGTGGAAGATAATTTATTATAGTTAACACAAGAGAAAATGGGATAGACATATTGAAGTTTAAGTAGATTAAGATCAATGGGAGTAGGATCCACTGAGGAAGATGATAATGATATCGGACTAGGATTAGGGGAATGAATTCTTCTCAAGTAAACATTAATGATGGGTAGTTTGGGTTGAGGCATTATAGATTGAGCTGAAGCAGAATCTGAACTTATGATGTGATACGTTAATAACTCATCAAAATCTAGTGATGATTTACATACTGATGAGTCACTAAAGAATGAGATTTGTTCATGAATGTTGATAACAACATTAATCATGTATGTCTTTAAGAAAGGGAAAAAATATCGATACTCTGTTTGTGGGCAAGAATATCCTAGAAAGACATCAGTTTGAACACTTGAGGATGACTATTCCAAACAAAACAAGTAAATCCAAATATATGTGATTCAATAGAAGAGCGAGAGTAAGCTGGAAAGAAAACATGGCGGGGCGTCTAGTTCTATAAGGCAGAAGAAGACATTCGATTGATAAAAAAACATACAGTAGAAACTGCATCATCCCTGAATTATTTAGGCACATTCGTTCAAAACAAAAGAGTTCTAGCAGTCTCAAGAAGATGTCTTATTTTTTTTTTCAACTATTCTATTTTGGGATGGAGTATCGATACAGAATTACTGACGAAGCATCCTGCTTTGTGTCATGTACTTCTGAAAGGGTGTAGAATAATATTCTTTGGCATTGTCATTTCTCAAAATCTTAAACGAAACATTCAATTGAGTTTTAATTTCAACACAAATATTAAAATATGATAGTACCTCAGTATGGGATTTTATAAAGTAATATCAGGTCATATGAAAAAAATCATCCACAAAGTTGACAAAATATCAAAATATATTAGATAAAATAGGATAAAATCCCTCATACATCAGAACGAACTAACACAAAACTATAAATGACCCTTTATTAATTCTGAGAACAAAATACAAACAATAGTGTTTATTAAATTGACACGACTCACAATCTAAATATCATAACTAGTGAAATTGAGTGTACAACATTTTTAACATTGATAGGGATGTATGTCCTAATCAACAATAAATCTCAAAAAGGAGATAAAGTATTAGAACAAGCTTTGAGTCGAGGTACCTAATTATCCAAAATATATACCCTCATTCTCGTCCTTTACTGATAAGCTTCTTCATCATAAGTTCCCGAGCTAGACAATAATCAGGAATAAACAAGATATAACAATTAATATCACATGTAATTTTGCTAATACAAACAAATTAAAAGCTAAATGAGATAAAATGAAAACAAAGTTAGAGGCAACGACAATGTAATATTGAAGGTGTCGTAACCGAGAATATTATTGGTAGATGCATCTATTAAAGTGACTGAAGAGAGGTGTGTATTACAGGTAGAAGAGAGTTTTGGATTCCCTGTCATGTGATATGTAGGACCAAAATCAATGACAAGAATCATTGTTACCTGACTCAAAAAGGGCGGTGATAGATGAGGATTTCTTGGATGCTTCCTGAAATTTGATGAACTTGGCATATTTATTTGCAAAGATCGAGAGAGTCTGACTTATAGAGGCCTCCGTAGTACTGATAATATGAGCTAATTATGATTTAGAACCCTTCTAGTTTTTTTTGAGCAACTTATAGCATATTCACTTTGTATGACCAGGTTCATGACAGTAATAACATACTATCTTAGACCTTTGATTTCTAAAATTTAGAGTTCTACTTCTGCAACTATCTTGAGATAGAGGTTACCGATGTTCGTATTTTTTTTATTAGCACGAAACCTAGATTGTTGTACGTATGAGGTCTGAGAACTCGGGATCGTACACAGTACACTAGTATAGTCTTCTTTTAGAGTAGTATATCCCGGGTTAGATAAGATTTATGATTTAACACTTTCATATTGAGAGTTGAGGGTAGTTAGAAAACATATGATAGTCATTTTTTCTCTTTGAGCCTATTAAATTTGGACATCATAACTAAATAGTAGTGGTGCGTTCAATTCTTCATACATACGTTTAAAGTGCATGTAATGCATGTTAAGTGACATATTTTGCTGTTCAACACGATGAAATTCCTTGTATCAAATATTTCAGAAATATTTTTTCCCAGGTAACACGCCAATTCCTCCATCGGATCTTCAACACAGTCGCAATGATTAATATGACCGGATTGATCAAGATCGATAGAATTTCATATTTGTATAAAAAATTTGAGCATCCACTCAAAATAATTTGATAGATATGTCATTCTTCTTTTCTGAATTACTGAAGTTTCCTTTTCTTCTTCCTCCCTGTTGCTCTCAGCTTGTGCGATCCATCAATAACACAATTCTTATATATTTACATATCTACCACTGAAACTTTGATGTTTACATGCACTCAAATCTTTAACATCACATCAAAAATATCACATTTACTAATTTATTAGAAGTGACATACACCTTTTCATGTATAGGTTTATAACACCAAAGTGTTATAAATGTAAATATCAAACTTCAGGCGTTAGATATGTAATACATAAGAACTGAGTGGTATGCATGCAAATTTCCACAAAAAAAAAGAAGAAGCATGCAGCACAAAAATGCAGACAAACCAGCTAAAACAATATCAAGTGAGAAGATAACTTTCCTAAAATACAATACTTACTAGCATTCGTAAGAAGCTCAGAAGACAACCCTGAAGCTGAATTATCCAAACCAGGCTTAGGCAATAAACTCTGTTCTGAAACAGCTCTTGCTTGCTTTCTTCTACAGTAACACAGAAAGAACAGCAACAGAAGCGCAAAGAAAGCAACCCCTCCAATGACAGCAACAAGTAAAACCAAACTCTTGATCTTCGAAAACTTCCTCTTGGTATGAGTTTTACAGTATGAAGCTTCATGCTGATGCAGAGAATCTACTATCAAACAATTTCCATCAAATTTAACAACTCTGTTATTTGAGTTAGAGCTCAAACAAGAAGGCAATCTTCCCATAAACAAATTTGCAGAAATATCAACAAATCCAAGTTGGCTGCCACATGTTAAACTGACTGGAAGAGAACCAGTGAGCTTGTTAGATGCTATATTTACATAACTGATGTTAGGCAATGCAAAGAGTGATGGCGGCGGAGTCCCTTCGAGCAAGTTGAATGACAAATCAAGGTGTTGAAGCTTAGTTAACTCACCGAGCTGCCCGGGAATCTCTCCAGTCAATTTATTCTTAACAAGTAACATCGTGACGAGCATTTTAGGCATGTGTGGAAGTTCAGAATCCAACTCATTGTCTCCCATATCCATTACTTCCAACCTAAGCAACCCACTCAAATCAGGTATTTTACCTGATATGCTATTATATGACAAAGAAATACCAGTAAGAGTATGAAGCCTTCCAATGGACAAAGGCAATGGCCCCTTAAGTCTATTGTGCTGCAAGCTCAAATTTGTAAGATTTGAGAGCAAATCAAACCAGTCAGGAACAGTTTCATTGAAGTAGTTTCCATCCAATGCCAATGTCTGTAGCATTGTCATAGAAGATATCTTAGGAGGAATTGTTCCATAGAAAAAATTTGAACTAAGATCAAGCACTTCAAGCAGAGAGAGCCTATGAATTTTATCAGGGAGAGGACCCCATATCCCCAACGAAATCAAAATAACAACTTTCAAGCTAGGCAACCTCGTCAGAGTAGTGAAAAAGGAATCAACAGAGAAAGCGGGAGATAGAGTTTTACCCCAAACAGAATAGCCATTGAACTTATCAGGCTTGGCAAGCTTATCACCCACAATCTTGAGCTCAGTCACCGAGTTGCCTACACAGATCACAGTTAGAACAGGAGTTGTGGGAAGGTAACAGATGTTTTGCGTATAGTTCCAAGCTTCCAGCTGTTTGGGGAACTCTAGCTGTTTCCTTAGCTGCTGCAGAACCTGTGTTTGAGATGATGTGTACTGCTCGGTAATTAGGGGCAGCCAAACACAAGAAAGCACAATCACAAGAGCCCAGAGAAAACGCGACATGGAAGAAGGGTTTCTGATTTTTTTTCCTGGTAAGCCCTTCAGTGGTCATGGAGCAGTTGAGCCTGAGTATTTAAAATCGATGAGAGAAAGTAGAAAAAAATGGCTCCTTTTGTGAATGGTTTAGATCTCCGGAGCATTTCAATAACCAAAAGGAACATTTTTCCTAGGCTCGGTAAGATAAACTAAGCAAAAAAATGAAGATTAAAGCACATTGTGCTGTATTCCTAAAGAAAATGTCTTGGAAAATTAGAAAGAGGAGAGCTTTGAAACAGAGGGAAGAAAAACAAAGCAAAGAGAACCTAACCTGATATTTCTAACTATAAAAAAGGAGAATCAATCTTCCCCTTGTCTGAAATGGTGGACAGAGAAAGGACGGTTGGTTTGGGGAAGCTTTGAATGGCAAGAAAATGAGAAGTGGTTTGATGAGCCAAGAAGATGCAGTTGCGGACGTGGTAGCACATTTAAGGCAGCCACATGGACGTTCCCAATGCAGCAGGATAACATGTCCTCGCCATTAAAGCAGTTGGTCCTGGTCGAACAGTGTGGGAACTACGGTTGCCTCGGTTCCGTATCCTATATAGCCTTTCCCCTCTGCAAGTTTGAAATTTCGTCTGTTTTACATGCTTGAAAAGACAAGATTACCCAATGATTTGCTGGTAGATGTCTTTCTAGCTTTTAGCAAATTTACATGTCATTTGGTGTAGTTACATTTCTAACATCTAAACTTCAGCACAGTGCCTTATGCATTAAAAGCTGTATTTCACTTTTCCAAATTAAAAAAAATGGTATTTTATTGTATAACAGAAAAATTATTATTTATATCTTTTCGATGAACCAATAACAGCATATTCTAGACATTCGGCCGGCCACCTTGGGCCAACCACCCATAACGAATCGGTCGGCCTCCTTGGGTCACCCACCAACTTCCAACCAGTCTGCCACTCATCACCAGCAGGCCGACCTCATCCAGTCGGCCAGAAAACTCCAACCGGACGACCACCATAAGCTGGCTACCAAACTCCAATCAGCCGAAAACCTTGGCCAGCCACTTAAATATTCGGTTGGCCACCCGACGCCGACATACTCCAATGCTCCAGGACAACAGATCTAAGCGAGGAAAGCACCAAAATAACTTGCACTACTATCCTTAAAGCAAGGGCACTTTTGTAATATCATTTTCTCCCCTTTTTTCTTCTATAATAAAGAAACTCGTAACATGTAAAGGATATATCTCTCTCCTTGGGCTCTCCTCTCTCAACACCATATGTAGGAAGAACTCTCCCTTTTCCCTCTCTTATAATCCCCAAGTTCAATGGAATAAAAGGGGTCAAAGAGCCCAGGAACAACTCTCTTCACCCCTCACGAGTATTTCTCTCATTCTTTATCTTTCTCTCACTTTTCACGCTTTATGTCTTAGACATGGTCTACAGAATAAATCCGGCTTCAACATTTCATGCGCACTTGAACAAGAAAATGAGCACCTGAAGAAGGAGAAAATCTTGAACAGAGAAACAAAAATAGAGAAATTAAAAATAAAAATAAAAAAAGTAGAAGAAGAGAGAACCCTCTCCCACACTTCAAGCATCCAAAAATTCGTCTCCAAACATGACTCAGAAATGTTGTGAATGTGATTCTATGCCCAATAGTGATAAACTCCGAGAAAGGTACGACGCAAATCACCCTAATGGCGAGTCTCGACGGTTACCCCCTCGCCTGAGACCTGGCGAAAGGTGCGGTCTGACCGAGCCAACGATCCAACCGAGCAAATTAGACGAGTGAGGAGTAAGACTTGAGTTGGGTAGAACCACATTTTAAAATCTAAGAAATCAATTGATGATCTCCTCGAAGAATGGGTCACCAATCAACACATCAAAAGATAAAAGAAATAAGACAAAAAACTACAAAACAAAGAGAGTATAACAAGTAACTTGCTAAAATTATATTTTTTTTGTATTTTTAGTCTTTCATTCTTATTGCAATTACGCTTTGAAGAAGTAGAAAATTTAGGGGCTTTATGTATAACAGAAAAATGACAGCTTGTAGCACTTCGATGAACTAGTAGGATTGGACAATCGATCGACCACCCATAACAAGTCAGTCGGCCTCCTTGGGTTGGCCACCAACTTCCAACTGGTTTGTCACCACATATTGGCGGCCAACCACCATGCGCTAGCCATCACCAGTCGGTAGGCCTCAATCGACCGACCACCCATCACCAACCGGGCAACCTCATTTGGTCGGCCACCAAATTCCAGCAGGGCGACCACATGACTATAGTCGGTTGACCACCTTAACTGGCTACAACCAATAGCCCTTGGTCGGCTTTCCAACGCCGACGAATGCCAACACCCAAAACTAAAGATCTAAGCATGGAAAAGACCAAAATACCATATATTGTCCTCCTTAAAGTAATAACATGTTTGCAATATCATTTCCCCTTTTTTTTTTCTTCCACAAATAAAGGAACATGTAACATTTAAAGGATCATTCTTCTCTCTCACTTGGGCTCTCCTCTTTCAACCCCATATGTAGGGAGAACTCTTCTCTTCGCCTCTCTAGAAATCTCGAAATTAAGACAAATAAAATGGGCCAAAAAACTTGGGAACACCCCTTTTCTCCCCCATAGGGCAAGCCTTTATTTCTATCTCTCTTTCTTTTTCTCTTTTCCTTGGTTCTCACACACTATACCATGAACATGGTCTATCGGACAAAAGATGGCTTCAATATTTATGATATAAAGATTTTGGTGGTATAAATATAAAAACCAATGTTTAAGTGTTAGATATGTAAATACATAGGAATTGGGTGATATGTATGTATACAACAAACATAAGCAGTGACTCACCTAAATGGGCCTCTTGCTCGCTTTATGCCTACTAAGGGGAAACCTCAAACAAGATGATAGAGGTGATCAACCGAACCTCACCAGACTCGGATGACTATTGCTCTAATTCAAATGATCATATATGAAGGGTTGAATGCTAATTGTCGTGTACGATGGGCCAAGTGTGAATATAGTAGGCCAAATGCAAAAAAGAAAGATTGTTGAATTTATGCTAACTAACCATTTGAATTAAGGGAGAAAATTATCGAGAGATCTTAAGTTTAATGATGATGTGGCCAGAAAATAAGTAGATGTTTGTAAGGGTCCAAAAATCATTATGAGATACACTTATTTCTACATAGGAATCACCCACTATAAAAATGGGAGGATTTAATATAAAATATATTCTCAATTTTTAAATCCAATCTCTAGTTGTTGGATCCATGTTCATCACTATAATGACTCAGCTCTCTCTCCCTCTCTCCCCTCCCTCTCTCATTCTTTATGCTTTATTCTTTGTGAGTGATTTACATACAAAAATGGATTCAATATATGTAAAGACCCCTAGATTTTTTTGTTGATCTGGTAAAAACCAAAATTCTTTGAACCGGGATGGCTAGTCTTTCACATATTTCTTCTCCTCCATGCCACTATTATTTCTCTCTCATACCGAATAACTTGGTTCATCTTACATTCCATTAAACCTAGTTTATTTTATCTTTATTTGCTATTCATATATAGCCTCTTGAACAATTGAAAATTAATAAGCAATCATTTTTTACGCTAGTTTCTTTCTTGATATTGTATCATAGAGCATTTTAATTCACTCTCTTTGTTGATTTTGTGAGGTTGTATCCATCGTTTGGTCCTCAATTGTTTCATTCTTGATTGTGCTCAATGGGGAGATTAAAAGGTTCTTGTAGTCTCAGTCCTCTATCTCCTATTCTCTTCACTATTGCCATGGTTTTTTTTATTTGTTGGAGCGAGAAAACACATTGAAATTTTTTAGGTCTCTCATTTGTTATTTGTAGATGACCGGCTCCTTGTTATGGACAAGGCCATTCAATGCACCATTCATTAGCTTAAGCATAATATTGACATTCTTCTTTTATTTATGGGTTTGAAAGTTAATTATTCTAAATTTGTAAGTTACTTTTCCTCATATGTGGGATGTTCTACGATATATTGAGTTTTCAAATATGTATTCCCTATTTCTTATATGGGGTTACCCATATCTCCCACAAGTCTTATAGCTAAAGATTAACTCCTCATTTTGGACTGAATTAATGGTTGGTTAATAGGATGTGAATTCAACAACATGCTCTTCTCTTAAGACACACACAAACACACACACACGAGCGCATAGTGTAAGCATGATTTGTAGACAATTTGAACTTTCAGCTAAACAAGCCCAATGTTCAAGCTAAGCTATAGTGGTAACCTATGATTGGGTAGTTTCTTGCTCCCCAAAAAGGAGAAAAAAATATAATACTTAAGAAATTGACCCAAAATTATATAAATTTTTAATTAAAATGGGCAAAAAAGTGATCTAATTAACATCATATTGGTTAGAAACAAATAATGAATTCCATGGTATTAAAACAGAGGACATCCCAATGAAATAATGGTAAAGAATTTTGCAGCATGTGTTGCTATCAAAACTTATAATGCAAATGATATCACTGTATAACTAAAAACGAGAATAATACTAAAATAAATTAGCAAGAATTGAATATTGTATGGATTAAAAAAATTGGCCCATCAACTTAAAAATAATTACGACCCATTAGCTTAAGAAACCTCATTAACTAGTTATAGCATTTTAATGATCGATGGCGTTCATATATATATATATATATATATATATATATATATATATATATATATATATATATATA
>NEWO01000015.1:2183963-2222453 GCA_003013225.1 Phalaenopsis aphrodite
TACGGACAGCACAAACGTATGCA
Source organism: Phalaenopsis aphrodite (assembly GCA_003013225.1). NCBI lineage: Eukaryota > Viridiplantae > Streptophyta > Magnoliopsida > Asparagales > Orchidaceae > Phalaenopsis > Phalaenopsis aphrodite. The sequence goes on from NEWO01000015.1 coordinate 2,183,987, forward strand.
AAAATATATCCGCCATCTATATTATTATTTTTTATAAAAATAATGCCCACCGAAATACAATTTTGCTCTGATCAACAGTGGAGATCGGACGACTCATGCATTTCCACATACGCCGTCTGTATGGAATAATTTTTCATATTATGCAGAGTTTCATGCTGTTAATAGGGGTGTAAACGAGCTGAACACGAGCGAGCCTAGACACAACTCATGTTCGGCTCGTTTATATTTCGAGCTCAAAAAGTGTGTTCGTGTTTGAATCGTTTACTTAGCGAGTCGAATACGAGCCGTTCAGGAACAAAGAGTCTTTTTAAGAACCCTAATCACGTAGTCATAAGATGTTAAGAATTTAGACAATATTTAAAACACCATTTGAATCTAATTTAATAATTTTTATTCTATTTTCTTCATTAATACTTTTAATTGATTATAAATCTTTGTAGCCTTATAATCAATTAAATTTTTTTTAAACACTACTCATCAAATATATATAATTAATTAATTAATTAATTAATTAGTGATATTTCAAGCCAAAACAAGTCGAACACAAACGAACAAATATTCGGCTCGTTAACTTAGCGAACGAGCCGAACACGAGTTGCTTACAAACAACGCCCTAATTGTTAAAATTGCTCTCCGGAGAGAATATTAGAAGAGAAAAGCTGTATTTAGATTTTGATTTCTTTTAAATACTATTTGAATCATCAATTTACTGGGTTTATAAATTAATAATAAAAATAGTTAAAATAAATACTGAATACTTTTTGTTTGCCAAAATTAATATTTATATACCAACATGCGCCACTTCTAATATATTTTATTTTATTTTTTTTACAAAAGTTACGCTGCTTTCAAAGATTTCTTTGAACCGGGATGGCTAGTCTTTCACATATTTCTTCTCCTCCATGCCACTATTATTTCTCTCTCATACCGAATAACTTGGTTCATCTTGTATTCCATTAAACCTAGTTTATTTTATCTTTATTTGTTATTCATATATAGCCTCTTGAACAATTGAAAATTAATAAGCAATCATTTTTTTACGCTAGTTTCTTTCTTGATATTGTATCATAGAGCATTTTAANTTTTTTTTACAAAAGTTACGCTGCTTTCAAAGATTGACGTTGTTAAAGAATTTCCTCGCAATTTTCACATGAAAATCTGATCAATAAGTGATTCGTGAACCGAGCTTAATGAGCCAAGAAGCCATGCACAAGACCATCCTAACTTGAACTCATTAGCCCGTGAGTCGGTTCGTTTAAAAAATAGAAAATAAAAAATCTACTTCAAATATATTAAAGTTCAAGAATTTTTCTTTAAATTATTTAAAAAACTTTAAAAAAGATATTTTGCATTCTATATCAAATTATTTCTTATTAATTATCTTCTAAATGGTCATTCTATTTGTCATTCAATTCTAAAAATTACTTAAATTAATATTTTTTCTTTCTTACTTATTAAATAAGCCGACTCATGAGCTAACTCAAATTCATAGAATTAAGTTGGAGCTTGAGCTCGAACTCAATTATTAATTAAACTCAAGTTCCAGTTGAGGATGACTTGAACTCGACTTGACTCGTTTACTACTCTATTCTCACTCAAATATTAAAATTCATAATAAAAACTCACCCAATATTTTTCTTTTTTATCAATTTCAAAACCTATTCTAGCCAAAAAAAAAAGAAAAAAAAAAGAAAGAGCAAATATTTTTCTTAAAATGCTTATATACCGATCGAAATTTAATCTATCAATTCCTAAAAAAAATTACCTACAAAATTTTCATGTTAAAATTCAATTTGAAAAAAATTGGTTGGAAGTGGACCCATCACGTGAAGAAAATATTATATCTGCATAAGGACTCCAATTAATGCCTATCATGTGTGCAGTTCGGGTCCCCTTAATAAAAATAAATAAATAATTTAATACATGATTGGGCCAGACTGTACATGTGACAGACAATGATTGAATTCCTGATACATTTTTGCATCAAGACTCCTAATGTAATATTTTTACATCATGTAGGCGTTAAAATGGGCTATTTCCAATTCATCATAATATTTCAAGAATGGTAAGCTCTCAATTTATATATATATTTATGTTTTTTGAGACAGGTGAGCCCAAAAGATAATATATATAATTCAAATCTGCAGCATCAAAGTGGAAAACACACCCTCAATCACTCGCACATGAATGCACAATATATTGAAATTATTAACTTTATTTCTAGCAAACTCATAATAATTGAAAACATGAAGAGCCAAAAACCTAAAAAATTAATGCAAATGAATCTTAGGACGGTACATAAAAACATCCCTTCCGTTTGTTGGCTGTGTTGGTCTAGCATTATCTTCAAATTCCTGCAAGTCATGCAACAGATTATGTAACAAAACTATTACCAATTATTACAGGAGAACTGATAAATAGGCTAAATACTTGGTCAAAATTATGCCCGAACCAACCATTGCTTATCTTAATTTTATTTAAACTATACATACCCTCTATTAATTTCTATGTATTTGCGTATGCAGCATTTATAAATATATATATTGATTTATTAAGATAAATTATGTAGTTCTAGACTTACGTCATGAACTGCCTCCCGCAGTAATTGCAGCTGCTCCTTTGAAACCGTTCGGACCTGCATGCCAAAAATAGCTGAATGGATCAGATGTAGAATCATTTAAATTCCTAAACTGACCATAAAATTCATCAGAAGAAATTTGTTTTAGCTCATTAGACCCTAAACCAAGCATTCCAAGACGGATGAGAAAAACCAACTTAACCTACGCACTAGCAATTACTTAGTAAGCAGAAGGTTTGCTTATAGAAATTCAGATTATATTATTATCTAGTTAGTCAAAGAATCTCATGTTACGCAGAATAATCAACATTTGTTAGTAGAGAGTTTGTCATATCAAAATTATATTTTTTATTCAAACAAAGCAATAATTTATTAAATATAATATAGTTATATACATCATATATCTCTACATGCTTAAATAATACCTTGCTAGTTTGAAAATTTTCCGTACGGCGCTGCGTGCGGACTTCCAGTAATATGCCGTGACGTAAAGATTATTGTGGGGTTATTGAAATAAAATCGTGGAGGTTATTGGGGAGTTATTATAAGAATTAATATCAGGGGTTATTAAAGTGGGACAACGAAGGTTATTGGGTGGTTATCGGGAAGTTATTACGGGTGTTAATGTCAGGAGTTATTGAAATAGAACCGCGAAGGTTATTGGTGGGGTTATTGCAGGAGTTAATGCAAAGAATTATTGGAGTGGAACCATGAAGATCATTGGGGGTTACAGAGGGGTTATTGCTGCGTCATTAGAGTTAATGCCTCAAGAAAGCTCCAAATATCATCGCAGTTTCATTCCAATAATCTCTATTTTTTTAGGTGAGCCCGATATAACACACATATTATTGAAATCCGCACATAGAGTTACATAAGGACTACATATGTAAAATTTTCTCCAAAAACAGGAATTATATTCCATATATCTATAGATTACATAAATAAAACTAACATTTTTAATAAGTAAAATTCATTAAAGTGATTTTGAGCTATTATAATACTTTTTTTTAAAATGACAAAAGACATTATTACACCTTTAATAGAAAAATAGATTAAAAAAATAGATCTTATAGCATATTACGTAGAAGAGAGAGAGAGAGAGAGAGAGAGAGAGAGAAGTATGAATAATTTATATAACAAACCTTATTAATAATTGTCCATAGAACGCCTTCGGTGCAAGGTGGAGTTGTAAGGGAGCCCATGTACCTGTAATACTTCCTGCTGCCCCACTTCACGTTCCATGGATCCACCAAACCCACCTTCTCTTCCGCAGCCTCATCCACATCCGTCAATTTTTTAATGTAATTCTCCAGCTTTGTCCAAAACAAATTATTTGTCAGTACAAAGACAGATCCATCCATCAAATATTCTCTTGCATGATTTTTTTAACAAGCTTATTAAATTGTTATTTCGTTATAGTTTCTTATTACATTCCTGATACTTTTGAGCAAGGAAAAGGTTTTCAGAATTAGATTTATTGTGCGTGATATTCATAAAAACCTGAGCCAAGAAAAGATCGGGACGGCCCAGCTTGTACAAGATGCCCACCACGGCGAGCTTTTTATCGGCGCTCTCGTGGACCATGTGCAGCTCCATCTGATACCTACATTAATTTATCACGATACAATACGAACTTAAAACAGATAATTACATACAGACCATCCGAAACATTGATATTTACAAATCAACACTTAATAACTATGCTCTGTTACATAAAATTTATTTTCCCCGGAAGGGATATGAGAAATAATACTACGGTTCTGCAGAACCGCCGAATCATAGAAAAATGAAGAATCATTGTTATAACTTGAGTACCACAAAAATTCTTATTGATTTACATATCTAACACTTAAAATTTTGATATTTACATTTATAACCTAAGCATAAAATAGTGTGTTTGTTTGGCTTAAAGTTTAGGTGTTAGATATGAAAATACAGAGAAAATATTCCATACGGAGTACATGAGTAGCTCTAAGTGCAGACTCCAGTAATATATCGTCATGTGTTATATCGGTCCACATAAAAAAATAAAAGTGAAACCGTGAGGTTATCGGAGTGGAATCACGAAGGTTATTTAAAGGGGTTATTGGGAGGTTATTGAGGGGTTATTGGGGTATTAACTCCAATAACACCACAATAAACTCTTAATAACCCCCCGATAAGCCCCGCGGTTCTACTCCAAATTACCACCTAATAACCTCCACAGTTCCATTCAATAACCCTCGCATTAACCTCCCCAATAACTCCCCAATAACTCCCTAATAACATCCACGGTTTCTCGCCAATAACCCAACAATAACCTCCATGTAGCGGCATATTGCTGGAGTTCGTACCCCCTTCGTCAATAACCCCCCTAATAAGCATTGATGAAGGAAAATGCGTCGAGGAATTGTTCATTAAAGCGAGACTGATGCAGCAAAGGTCAACCTCTTGAGGCAATTATATGGCAGGGATTAGATTTCGTCTATCGTTAGCCAAAGCCACTTCAACAAAGGTTATCAGGTATTGAGAACAAAGAAGAAGCAAACAAATGGCGAGTATCAAGAGGGACAAGACAACAGATGCAGACACAATTGATTTGGATTATAGTGAGTTTCATTTTATGAATGCAGGCCAGAGGATCATTGTAATACTCGTTATACATAATTGTTTTACAGCTATAAACCATGCCATGGATTCCTGTACATAGAAAATAATAACGTGTATAAGATTGTAGGTGTTGGCATTATTTGGATTATAACACATGATGGAACATCTGTATATTGTGATGCAGGGTACATTTTCTAAGGATCTTGAGATAGGCTTCCATGGGTTCTCTGTTTGTAATAAAACCTAGAAGAGTTAAAGAATTACATATGTTGCAGGGTGCAAATATAAGGTTACTTCAATGGAATCTTCTGCAATATTTGATCAGTATCTTTTGGGGAGACTAAAGAGTAAAACGTTTTTTTTACTACAGCTATATCAGGCTAGAAATGTAATCGGGCGGCAATATCAAGAGGAGCTGACAAAAAATAACGTTTGGAACAATTATTTTATTAAATAATTCTTCAAAAAAATCTTTTTTTTATTATTTCTCATGAATATTACAGGAAGGATAATGTCAAGTAAACAAGCGGTTGAAAAAGTCCCCTAAATTGTGTTGGAGCAATTGTCAACAAGTCGCCCACCTAGAGGCGATTGCTTCAAAAGACGCGGTCTTTGACTTGAGAGGCCAATATCGAAAAACTAAGGAAATCACCACAATGATAGGCCTAAATACCTTAATCTCGGTTTGTCGCCACATTGGAAACAGCATCAATTGATTATCTTTTAAGAAGATGACTCATGGTGATGAATGAGGCACTACAGAAAACCCCAAAAGAGGGCTGATCACATTGATTTCCAGGAAAAATTATACACATCGTTGGTCACCAAAATTAAAACAAAGTTGTCTCACGTAGCAAACTTAAGCATACCAAAACCCAGATGACTTGGGGATACTAATATATCACGAAGAAATTTACATAATCAGGCTTGAATCTCGATGTATTTTAAGTAATAACTCTTCAAGATTCAAATTCAAGATCACTTGAGTTATGATTTCAACAAATTTATAGTTAAACTGAGCACCTCAACAACACAAGCTCAATAACACTTAAGGTGATTAAATCCAAGTCCACATAAGTTCAGATCAAGTACTTGAAGACTAATCAGAAATTTGATGCGTTTGATGAAAGATCAAATAATCCTTAAATTTGGCATGCTTCTAATCCAATCAAGCGGCTTGACTGGAGGAATCCAATGAGTCCAAGATCATTTAATTCTAGAGTCAACAAGGCACTTAAATGCTGAGAAAATGAAATGTGATTAAAGAAATCTACGTGAACTGTCCGATATAGTGTTTTAAGATTTTATCTAATATTATCAAAACACCGATCTCAAAATTATAAATAGTCCTCATTCTTCAAATGAAAGAGGAAGAGAGGAGAAGAATGAGCTAACAGCAAATGCATAACTCATGAAGAAAAGTGTAGGTGAATGGCTACCAACCGTTGTTGATCACCATCAACGATTATTACCAGCAATTATAACTGTTGCAGCCAAACTATGACAGTTGTAGCCACAACTACAGCTTTTATAGCCAACCATAAATGTTATAGTCACCGACTACAATTAATGTAGCCCAACTATGGTTGTTATAGCCAAATTATTATTATAAAGTAGTGATTGCCGATTTTTGAAATCCTATCTTCCCCAATCAACAAAATAGTTGTCCTCTATACTTTCAATTTCCTATTTGATTATTTTGATTGGTCATGCCCCGTGTTTTCACTTTCCAGTCTTATTCAACATAAAAAATCTAATTATCTATTCTATTTCTCTCTGTGTGCTGGAAGCTTAAGCTTTTTCACAAACGAGAGTTTTCTAGCTTGAAAAAGATGCCTTCATATTATTGTTATTACTTGTATCTTTGTAAATGGGTTTCCTTTAGATGCCATTTTGACATTTTCATGTAAGAAAAAGTCATCTCTTTCACAATGTGTTGTGGAAAACTCAATGCGACTAATGATAATATTAACATTATTAAATTCAATCGGATCACCTATAATTAAACTTTCCCACTACTGCTCTAAAAAAGATGATCTAATCACCAAAACCACATCTTCTACAATACTCAACAGAAAGGAGAAAATGATTCTTACCTGCGTTGATCGACGGTGTGCTCGGAAGAAGAATGCCAATGGAGTTGCTTAAGCTTGTACTCGGTGCCGTTAATCCACAAACCCCCTGCTTCTCCCTCCCATTTCAACTGCATCACACACACATCAATATTCACTAAATTGATTGCCCCCAAAACCACACAAAAGCAATCGGAGAATCCGAATTTACTCATAAATTAGATCGAAATCTGTAAAACCTTACCATGATATCATGCCCTCGGTTCTTCAAGACAGCTGGCGCTGGCCGGTAAGTTCGCCAGAGATCGCCAAGCCCATCCACCACCTGGACCCGCTCGTTTTTCAGGTCAATGGGCGACTGAAGCTTTCCGACACCGCAAGCCGCCCACTCTTCATGAATTCGCCCCCATTTCTCCGGCCCGTTCTCGCTCCCCACATCGTAGCTAAACTCCTTCTCATCCTCTGTAAAAAAGGTTTAACAAAACGATGATGTCATTTCAAAAGCTCTGCGCAGTATCATTTGAAACGAGTATTTCTAATGGAAAAGCAAAAGAGAGAGACCGCTTACCAACTTCTTGGCCGGATAACAGCGGAGGCAGCAGGATGAGGGCGATGAGGAAGGAGGTTAAAACGGCAAGCTTTGATGGAGGAGCGGCCATGTTTGGTTTCTGTGGATGGATGAAGGAGTTAGCGAGGAGAGGAAAGAATTTATAGGGGGGCTGGGTTGAAGTAACGGAAGTATTTCGCTTTAATTTATTTGCTGCAGGTTGCGGCTTCCATTCAAAAACTGGATTTTGAACAAATCAAGTTCGCAGATTTAAATATGTACCATATTTTAACGCGTCTGCTGTGGTTTTCATGCTGATTGGATTGTTGCCAAGACATGGCCTTCAAATTATAATGTTGCAAGTAAAGAAGCCCCAGGACAAACTTTGGGGACACCCGTCTCTCTATCGCTTTTTAATTTATATGGTATTGTACATCATTTACACGATCATTATAAGATTGGGGCATTCTTTTGTATGCATTTACATGTCTAATGTCAAAATTTTTATATTTACACAATCAAATTTTTAAGAGGTTTTTACATGATAATTATCCAAAATATTCAAAATAATATTTTAACCACTTAAACGTTAAATATTATATTTGAATATTAAACATTATATTTTAAAAATATGCCAACCACTCAAAACATTTAATTGTTCATGTATTTTTATGATTAAAAATTAAGTTTAAGCAAGTCATACATGAATTTTCAATCAGTTCAAGCCTATCAAGTCCAGATCAAACCATAAAAACTAAACTGGAGGTTTTTAATCATCAATTGAATGATCAATATGATGCTTGTTGCCTCCCATCTCAGGCCTATGGTGACCATTGCTTATGACAATCATAGCCAAAATACAATGTTTGTTCCCAAAACTTGCACTCTTTTATGTTATATACAAATAAGTGAAGTGTTTAGTATAAAATTATAACATCGTTCTCTCTGAGAGAAGAAGTTTAGTCACCAACTACGGTTTTTGTGACCAATTAATGTTATCACAGTTACCAACTATGACATACAGAGCCAATTGATGCTATTACAACTTTCAACCATAACCTTTGTGGCCAACTATTGCATGTGTAGTAACCAATTATGATCTTTTTGGCCAACTATTATTGTTACAATCATCAATTACAACCTCCCAACTATCACTATTGCACTCACATCGACAGTCTTTATGACAAACCGCTGCATTTGTAGCAACCAACCACGACCTTTATGGCTAACTATTGTTATTACAACCAATAATCATATTTTTTTGTAGCCTAATTATGATTTTTATAGCTAAAATATTTTTTATATATGTGATTATTAACTTTATTATTCCATCTTCTCTAATATAAAAGAAGATTAGACATATGTACTTACAATTAGATAGTGGATTAGTTTGATTGAGCTAGGTCATGTGATTTTTTTTTCATTTCCAAGATTTTTTTCACGTAAAAATTTTGGTATCTCCTCATTTTTATTTATTTATGTGCTTGTTAGATCTTTGTAGAATGCTAAGATGTTAAAATAGTACTCTACCACCATGAATTTTCTGCTAAGTAATAGCTTAGCATCATTTTTGAGAAATAAAGTTCCGTATAAAGAAATCTATACTTGTTTGATGGCTAACAATAGTAATACAAGAACTTCTGATTGATGGCAAAAATATGCTATGAGACAAGTCGGTTAATCACATGAGTATATATATTGATAAAGAAACATATAAATTATGAGTTTATGTATTGATCTCATGGGAAAAATTATCAAAATATTTCTAATAAGGGAAATTCTAGTTTACTAACCCTCTAAGCCTAGTTTGAAGGTTTTGTTTGTGGACATGAAAAGTTCTAAAATCCTATTACAGGAAAAAGAACTAAACTAGATTTTGTTAAAGTTTTTCAGGGCTGAAAGGATCGTGCTTCTGTGACACTAGTTAAGTGATTTTTTAATCTCTTTCTATAAAACCCATGTTATTGTTAACAACCAGAGACATGTCCTCTTTAGTCCATGTATTGATCACATGTGAAAAGTTATCAAAATATTTTAATAAGGGAAATTCTAGTTTACTAACCCTCTAAGCCTAGTTTGGAGGTTTTGTTTGCATATACGAAAAGTTCTAAAATCCTATTACATGAAAAAGAACTAAACTAGATTTTGTTAAAGTTTTTTAGGGCTGAAATGATCGTGCTCTTGTGACACCGATCTAGTGATTTTTTTATCTCTTTCTATAAAACCAATGTTATTGTTAACAACCAGAGACATGTCCTCTTTAGTAAATGCTTAGGTCATAAGAAGTGTTGGAAATCATATTATAGTTAATGGGACTTAGCCATGCAATGTTTCTCAAGAATCCTTAAGTTTTTTATTTAGGATACAATTTCTTAAAGGCAATATATTTATTCCATTAAGCTATTGTGTGTTAGCCTCTTTATTTTTATAGACAATGGTTATAAGCCTTAGATCACAAGGGATTTTCAAATTTCTATCGATCCAAATTAAAAGTAAATTAATACCAAAAAATCAACACATAAACATTAGAAATCTAAGCATAGAAAAGGTGTCGAGGGAATGAAATCCAAATGATAAAATAATGAGAAAATCACATGCATTACATCATAGAAGTATAAAAATCAAATTAACTATGATGCATAAGAGAAGAACACACGAAAATTTTTATTACACGTATAAAAAGGAAATAATACAAGAAGTATAGAAATTCAAACCCCAACTAATCGGTTTTTCTAATACACTATGATCACCTCCATTCAATACATGCTTTTTGTAGATTTTCCACATACATTTACACTTAATCTCTCCTCATAACCTCACAAGAAACATTCCTGATTGCATTTATACCTACCAATGTACCCCATCACATCCTTAAACCCCTTAATTTTTTTCTTTTGCTCAAATGGACACACACGTGCTCCCATATATACATGCATACATGCCCAAATGTATACAACGAAAACCGATAGTATCAAAAACAATATAATCAAGTATTTTTCAGAAATGTTTACTTTGCCATTAGTCCCATGAAGCATCAATATCAATGATTTTTTTTTTAATTTCAATTCAGTGCACAAGTTGGGGTATAAAAAAAGTTGACGGATAATTTCACAGAGACTTATATTTTTTGATAATACAAACATAAATTTTCCAAAATAAGGTCTAGTGATGCGTCACCAATAAATTACTATCATCTAACATGAATCTCGATGAATTTTTTAGCAATAAGTATTCTAAGTTCAAATTCAAGATCACCATGGCCCTCATGTCAGTAAGTTTATACAAAAATTGATCGTCTCGACAAGTTGAATCCAATGATGTCAAAATTTGTTTGATTTGGGTCCAATCAAGCCTAAATCAAACCACCGAAGCATAATTGTAAGTTTTCAATCATCAATTGAATAGTTATATGGATTCCAAATATTGCATATTTATATTCAGATTGAATGTCTCGAAGAGAGGAATCCAACGAGCTTAAGCTGGTTGAATTCTTAGGTAAAAAAGACACCAATATTTTAAAAAAATCATATGATGAAGAGGGATCAATATAGGTCATCCGATCAAATGATTGAGGAAGTTTCACCGGAAAACCAAAACGTCTCTCCCCCAAAAGCTATAAATAGACCTCCGCATTTTGCTAGAGGGAGGGGGGAAGAAGAAGAGGATCTCTAAAGCAACTTCTAGATTGAAGACTTGACAAAATATCCTGACTTCGTAGTTGTTGTTCACTTCCAAACACCATCGGTTAGCAACTGTCAATCACCGCCCGTCAACCACCATCGACTGTCGTTGACTATCACTGCTTGACTTCAAGGACCTCCTGTGATTGACAATCTCTGTTTGCAAACATGTATCCCAAATATGGTTGTACATATAACACCTGTACTGAAGACTCTGCAATAACTTTCCACTATTGTAGCCACTGACCACCAATGATCATTTCCTGGCATTTAACACAAACTTTCACTGCTTTCCATCTTTAACCTTCTGCAACTGAGGATTCCTATTCTAAATGTCGTATCCCAAATACGACTGTAACATATAACACCTATATTGAAGATCCAATAATAATTTTTGACTGATGTAGCTATTGACCAGTATTTGTCATTGCCCGTTGGCTATCATCGACCATCACCGATTGTCATTGCATGTTGCTGCTGATATCAAGCCTCCGATAACCGCTGCTTATGATTGACAAAATCAAAATTTGGTAATTGTTCTTAACACTTATATTTTTCCTTACATTGTACAAAGAGAAGCACAATATTTTATATAAATGTATAATCTCGTTCTCCCTGAGAGAAGGGGTCCAATCACTACCTATATAATCACCAACTAAGACTTGTGTGACAAACTAGTGTTGTACAACATCTATAGCCAGCTTGCACTATTGTAGCCACCAACTTTGGTCTTTGTGGCTAATTGATTCTATTACAACTTCCAAATGCGGCCATGTGATCAACTGACGATATTGTAGTCACCAACTACAACATATGTGGCCAGTTACTTTTGTTACAGCTTTCAACTACTTCCTTTGTAGTCAACTGAAGATATTGCAGTCACCAACCATGACCTATGTGGTTAACCTCCACTGTTATAGCTTCCAACTATGACCTCTATGGCCAACAAACGCTATTGCAGCTTCTAACCAGGGCCTTTATTGCATGCAACCATCAATTACTAAGTTTGTGGCCCACTACTATTATTACAATCTCCAAGATCTTTTGTGGCCAATAACCACTATTATAGTCAATTGCCAAAACTTCTATGGCTATCTACTGCGTTTGTAACATCCAGCTATGATCTTTGCAGCTAAATATTGTTATTATGACCAAGAATCACATTTGTTGTGCCCAATTATGACTATTATAGCTAAACTACTATTGTACATGTGTGATTCTCAGCTTTGTAATTCCATCTTATCTAATTCGAAAGAGTGGACATATTTGCTTACAATTACACAATGTATTATTTTAATTGGGCAAGATCCCGTGATTTTTTCCTTTCTAGGATTTCTTTTTAACATAAAAAATTTAGTATCTCCTCCCACTTTCTTTTATTTGTATGTTCGATCTTCGTGTAATAATAATAATAATGAAGCTTTACATACATAACACCGAATTCTTACGTGTGTGTGTCTATATAATAATAATAAGATATATATATATATATATATATATATATATATATATATATATATATATATAGGTGTGTGTGTGTGTATATATATATATATAATGAAATATAAAATATTGATGTCAGATATGTAAATAAATAAAAGTAATTGATATGTATCGTGTTGTGAGATATGTACTTCCTGACATATAAACTATTTATGTCAGATATGTAAATAAATAAAAGTGATTGATATGTACCATGTTGTGAGATATGTACTTCCTGACATAGAAATGAGACACAAAGAACAGAAGCAAACACAGATCGTTTACGTGGTTCGATCCAACTGGAGCTACGTCCACGGGAGGGAATCAATCAAATAGTTCACTAAGGCAAAAGAAATGAAGAATACATAGCTTATGCATAGAGATGAGCTCTCATCTTTCTTCTATGACCTCGCTCTCAAGCGACACCTTGATACAAGGCCTCAAGATGCTCTCCTCATCTCTAGCTCTCTAGCTATTATCTTCTCCTTTGTGGTAGCTTAAGATCTCTTCCGTTTGCTTTCATAAGCCTCACACCCTCTCTATTTATAGAAGCAAGAGAGTGGTAGGTGGGAGGTAGGTGAGCGGTACCACATTACAAAAGTGTTCTTTTACCTTAATTCAATAATTAATGGTCAAAATAACATATTAAAATGCCAACAAAATAAAAACCAAGAGGTGACTTTCTTGGAAGGACATCGAACTAAAAAAATAAAACATAGTTGTTAGATATGTAAATAAATAAGACTTGATTGATATCTGTATAAATCCTCTCATATAAAAAACTACTGATGCGCTCTTTTTTCAACTGCCACACATAATTAAAACACTGTGGCTACGATGTACATTCTAGAAATATGTGATTGGCCTATGTAAGAACATATATTTTTTTAAGTTTATGATCTGTATTCCACATCAACGGCCGTACTACGATCAGTATCAATCATCATCGATCCTTACAGCATCACTTGAGGTAAAAAATACGGCATGTATTCGTTGAATATGAGGACATGGATATGAGAGATTTTCTGAAGTTTATGATATGTATTCCACATCAACAGCCGTACTACGATCAGCTTCGATCATCATCGATCATTACAGCATCACTCGAGGCAAAGAATACAGCATGTATTCGTTGAATTTGAGGACATGGACATGAGAGATTATTAAAAAAAGGTGCAAGTGAAACAACAGAAGCCAGCTTGAAAGTTCGCAAGTTGAAAATTCTCCCCAAAAAAAATTTAGAAAATAAGAAAAACATATTGCTTCTGCCGTACAGGGTGGTTGCAGGCGTTGAACGAAGCGGTGATCGATCCGTCCTCCACGCGGAGGAGAGAAAATTGCAATTTGAAAAAAAAAAAAATTTTTTTTTTTTTGGTGTTTAGTGCTGAAAAATCATGCAGTAATAATTTAACGTCTTAATATATTCAACTCATATAAATAATAAAAAATTAATGGAAGTAGATATTGAGATTTTTTGGGTGGGAAAATCCTTGAAAGGGAAAAAATAACAGGGCCTCGCCTAGTCGAAGTAAACTGCTATGTGTAAGTACATAGACTCACTATTCTAATGAATTAGATGCGATGAAATTGTAATGATGATATTACAAGTGTGTAATAGTAGTTCAACTATAATAACTTGGATTGAGCTACAAAAGATATGGTTGATCATGAAAACTGTGTTCGGAGGCTATAATAGCAACAGTTTGTCATAGAGACTGCAGTTGGAAGTTGTAAGGTTACAATTGTTTGTTGCATGATGTGACAAAACTTACTTGGATATAAGTTGGTCATATAACACAAATGTACGTATCAGATGGTAATACAGTTCAAAAGTACCACGTATTGATTCCACAGGAAAAGTGTAACATTTGTTTCCACAAAAAAGCTCTAGATTACTAATTTAGCCAACCTAGCTTGGCGATTAGCAAAATAAGGTTTCTAAATCTTAAGGTCCTAACAAAACATAATACTTGTTGTAAAAGAAAACAAAAAATAAGAGGAAAAAATTGTGAGTTTCTTCAAGATAGATGAGACTCGTGCCTTTATGATTCAGAGATTGTGGCGATCGTGATTTTTCTAAATGTTTTCTTACGTTATTGTTGTCACTCGGGGATAAGTTACTCCTTAGGCCTACGTATAAGTCAAAAGAAGCCTACCATCCATGAAGTTGAGGTCCTCAATCCTCATGATATTATGCATGACTTTTCCAATCCCCTAGGATGAATGCAAAATTCCACTGGAATGTTTCTATTATCTCGAAATTCTATATTTAATCATTCGTTTCTACTTCGCAACATTAAAGGTCATAAATTCACGAAACTTTTTAACTTTTTAGTTAGCCAGACTAGGAGTAAATGAAGATCAGAGGTTAATCGACAGCATCGACCATGAAAAGATTAAGAAAATAATTAACTGAAAAAAATTACGAAAAACTAACTATAAATACACTACTCCCTGCATCATAGAGACGCAAAGAAATGCTTAGCCTCTTATTATAGAGAAAAACATAGCGAAAAAACCCCACGTGAAATTCTTTTGCAAGTAACATAAAGATGAAAAACTTGCAAGAAATTGTTTCTCTAGCAAATTCTACAACTTTCCCTCTCATACAAAATCTCTCACAACTCACAAAGTATGGAAAAACTCTCCCTAGAAGGTCTCAATCCAAGGAGGAAGAAATTCCTTAAGAGATCCTTCAAATTCTCTCTCAAACTCTCTTCTTTTAGCCTCCATGTCTTCTCTGATGTAGAACTCCTCCTTAAAAGCCCTAAGATCTGATTTTATAGCATGAATCATGGTTTGTGCCATCAAATTTCCTTCTTAAGTGTTTCTCGGTAGGCGGTGTAGTCACGTCATTCTTCTGTCAGGGCCGACGTGGTCATGAACGATGGTGTGACCCTATTGCAACTTATAGAGTGGTCACGCCATTTTCGGTGTTCACTGCAGCTTAGTTAGATCAATGGCATGCTCACATCGCCTTTAGGCTTTGCCATGCCGCTTTGGGGCACTTTCTTGTCGGATTTTCTTGTTCCATCTCGTTCATATTCAATTCCTGCATCTTGCTCAATGTAAACAAAGTACATTTCTTAAGCGTAAATTTGTGCTGAATAAATGAAATTAATTGCAAAATGCGGAGAAAATAACAGGTAAAATGGCGTAAAATTGACACATCACTGCACAAGTAGTTGTTGGCCACAAAAGTCATGATTGGAAGTTGAAATGTCGTTAGTTGGCCACTGAGGGTTTAGGGTTTGGTGTTTGGCTACAATAGTCATAAGTAGTGGTTGTCGATGATTACCAGTCACCAGCAGCAGAAGGTGACGACCAATGGTGGTCGATAGTGGTTAATGGCTATAGAGGCCTAAAGTTATTACTGAATTTTCAATATGGGTGTTATATGGTATATTCGTATTTGGCATACAATAGTTGTAAGCAGAAGTCGCTGATGGCAGAAGGTCAGTTCTGACTGAAGGGAAGTGATCTACAGTGATAGTGGACTATAGAGGTCGGAAATTATCTTCAAGTCTTCAATACAACGTTATGAGTTACGTTCATATTTGGGATACGACAATAACAACCAGGGGTCACCAATGTTGGCGACAAGGAATAATTGACGATGGTCGACAACGGTAGACGAGTGGTGATCAATAGTAGTCGGCGACTATAGAGGTCGGAAGTAATCTTTAAGTCTTCAATCCAGAAAAGGCTGTTGGATTTCCTTTCTTGTCCTCCCCCTCTCAAGTGAAAAGAGGAGGTTTATTTATGGCCTTTGGGGTAGGGATATTTTTTTCTTTTGGCGAATAACTTCTTGAGCACTTGATTAGCCATTCCATGTTCATCCCTTTTAATCTTAGGTGATATTTTCATAATTTGAAAGCCTTAATGACCATGGAAGTAAGCGGTCTTAAGCTCGTTGGATTCTTCTCATCGAGGCGCTCAGTTTGAATATAAATATCTTAGATTTGAAGTTTATTGGATCATTCAATCGACGATCCAAAATCTCTAATAGTGTTTTAATGATTTGATTTTGGCTTTATTCGACTCGAATCAAACTAATATTTTTATCAGCATGTTCGTCTTGTTGAGACAGTTAGCTTGGTTATAAACTTGTTGAAATTAGAGATCTGGATGAACTTGATGAACTTGGATTTGAATCTGAAATATTTCTTGCAAAAAAAATTAGTGCATATAATAAAAATTTCTTAATGGCCCATCAAGGCACATTTACATGCTTAACACACAATTATTACATATTTACATATTTAACACCTCCATTTTTATATTTATAATCACTCAAATATTTAATATTACCTAACAAAAATTTATTATTACTGACGTTCAAAACGTGAAACACGTATTTTGATGCAGAGGTTATGAAAACAATGTGTTATAAATGTAAATATTAAACATTAGGCGTTAGATGTATAAATACATAAAAGTTGTGTGGCATCTATGTAAATTTCTCACTTCTTAAATATTTAATTTATTAATCATATAAAATTATCAAAATATTTATTATTTCATTATACGTTTAATTACAATTGTATTTATTATTTCTTAATAAATTCACAAATTAAAGTTCTCTAATTTAGTATTATTTAATTGCAAAACAAATAATATTTATTATTTTCCTCACAAAAATAATTCAATATAATCTTATCTAATTTTTTCCCCTATGATAATACAGATGGAAGCGTACATTTAAAATGTTATAACTTGAGTTGAATTGTTGTTTAGTTATCTTCAATAGGAGCTCTCTCTCACGTGAGAAAATATTGCATCAGGAGTTCGGACGCGAGTTTCGTCCGGAAAAAGGACTCGATACATTGGGTGGTGTTTTTTTTTTCCACTGCACCCAGTGTATCACGTCCGTTGTCCGAATGCAGCTCGTGTCCGGCCTCCGTACACAATATTTCTTCCACTCACATTCCCTTGTTCCATATCTTCTTTTTTGTCTCTCCTCTTTCCCTTAATAACCAAACTTAGTTTTTCATATTGCTAAACATTGAGCTAAAATGAATTGATTAATTACACTTTTGACTATTTAGGCTAGAAATTAGCTATTCAAAATCTTATAAAAACCATGAGATTTAATTTTGTATTTTGATACAATGAATTCAGAGAAGGTATAAATCTAATTATAATATTAGTTTAATGTTGAGAAGTGTATTATAATATTTAGATTAGTTGGATGTTAAAGTGACCAATGTTGATTTACTCTTATTTTATGTTTATTGTATTCAAGTCATTGAGTTAGGTATTGTGGCATCATATGTTTGACTTTCTATCATTAAATTTAAATATTACTTTAGAACTCTTTTTTGTAAGACCTCTATGTTGATCCTTCAATCAAAGTTATCAATTTGATCTCAAATAATTCAACTATTGTCGGTTCCACCCCTGTTATTCAGCTATTAATTGTATGCATATCATAGTTTTTTTAAATGTTGATAATGAATAGTAATTTACAAGGATAAATTTACTTGACTTATTAGCGTGTAAAGATAAGTTTGTTCAATCAATTCATATAGTTGCAATTTTTAATATTGATATATTATCTTAGTTGAATCTACTAAAAGATAATGCTCATATAACTCATATTTTGATATATATAAATATTTTTTAGTGTATTGTTTATAAAGTACATATTAAAATTTTATTTATGACATCTATGTTTGCATAAAATTGTGTATAGGTAGGAATACCTTTTCCAAATTAAAAGATAGGATTGTCATGCTAGCAAGGCCACAAAGTAACAACTAAGAACCATTTCATTTGATTTCAATGGATTGGTATTCAAATTTAGAATGGCCTCCTAAATAAGATTGTCAATATGTTACATAATAAATGACTGATCAATTTGATTTAGGTTTGTTTCATTAAATCTAGCACGGTTGCATGCAGAGTTGTTAAATTAGAGATAACATGTGTTACAATTTATCAAATAAATAGTTATAAAAATTATTATTTTATAACTCATTTTAAAATTTGTGCCACATTTTGGTTGTGTTAAAATACTATTAAAGTCTAAAAATAACTTGATGACACTAAATGTTTCCTTGTATACATATAAATCATTTATTTTATTATTCATATTGAATGCCTCAATGTCAGCTCTTTAAATAAAAATTAATTTTTTGTTTAACTTATCAAACTCACTTGTTGTAATTTTTTTATAGCTCATTCTAACAGTTTGATTAGTGGGAAATCATCATAGGATGGGCTTTTCATTAATATAATTAATTTTATTTGATATTTTAAAGTTCATTTATTATTATTTGTATGTTTATAGGTTTGTAAGTAGTTTAAATTTTGCATAATTTTCTTTCAAAAATTTCAATTAGATGTTATTTTATTGTTTCGTGGATCTGTTACAAGTTTTATTGATGAATTTCATTATTTGTTTTCCTTTCTAACTCTTAACATATTATATTTATGTCTGGTTGTGTATGAGTTTTATTTTTAAGTGTACAAAATAAGATTTTTTAAATCTTCATTATAACTCGTGTTAAGAGCATATACTACTTTTATCTAAATGACAAAAATAAAGAAGCTAATGGGTAGTTACAGTTTAAATCTTTGATCAATATCTACTTCTAGAAATTATATTAAAAAATTTGAGGCCTAGTCAATGATAAATCATTTAATTTATTGCTTAACTTCATTATCTTAAGCAAATGACTTTTTTCAATAAGAAGTAGAATTATAATTGTTTGAAATTGATTTATTGGCTCATCCAATTTTATTGCTTGTGTGGTATCTAATATAAATATATAGATATTATCAAATGTATAAGTTTAAATTTACAAATTTTAATCTCTTAACAAATATATTCTATAGATAAAAAATCAAAATTAATTAAGTATTTGTTAATAGTTTTATTAAAAACTTAAAGGTTTATTAAAAAAAAAAAGATTTCAAGCATAATGCATTAAATGTCACACATATAAGAGTCCTATTTATGATATGAGCAAATAAATTTTTGGGCATTAAAATTTTGATTAGTGTGACTATTATCCTAGGAATAGGTTACTCCATTAGCTTTCTAGTATCACTAGAACATTACAATAATGCTTTAATGACTATAATATAGAATAAAGGATATTTGTGGTTGTAGGAAAGTTGAACATCATATTTTTAGAAGTTACAAATTTATGGCATCAAAATATTAGTCGTTCATCAAGAGGACAAAGCCTTCGGAATGTCTGCTTCATGCACCTAAACATGATAATAACTCAACTTGAGGTTTAATTTGAAAAAAATTTTGAATCCAAAAAGTTCATTTAATATGTTGTGAATCGATTGAATTAATCCCAAATCTTGTAAATTTTTTTTTTAATTTTGGGTAGAAACAATATCAATATGGCCACACATTAACAAGCCTAGCCCCAAGCAGCAAGCATATGAAATGGTCATGAGGTCAACTTGGCAGTAAGACATGAGGCTGTAGAGGAGTCCTCTGAACTTGTTTAGAAGGCGTCCAAGTTTATTGGTTGCGCACCGGGTGCACATTAGCCCTTTATGTATGATTTGGAGGAAAAATTTTCTTTCAAAAAGAATGAAAAGCTCTATTGGTGCCATAGCTTTCCAGCCAGCTATCTATAGTCCTTATAAAATGAGAGGAATCCCATTTGAATGAAACTTAATGACAAGTTGTTTATAGTTCATTGACAAGGGTCTCAAGCCAATTAAATTTTGAAAGGCCAATTTTAAGAGTTGTTAGGGCGGTTCTTGGCAGAGCTCCAATGTTGGCCAAGGATCCCTCGAGGTCAAAGAGACTGACATTAATGTATCCTCAAAGGGAACTTCAAAAGGCTCATTGTGTATGGAGCTCAGTGTTGACACAATTGATTGAAACTAGCCTCATGACAAGATAAGATTTCATGGACTTCATCATGGAATTACTAGATATTTGCAAGCGTATCCATGGAATCTTTGATTGCCAGTAGTTCGTGGCAACTAGGGAAGAAAAGAATAAAAAGCTCAACAAAATTAAGAAACAAAACTATAACTTTTGGAATAGATAAAACAAAAATAATTTTTTTTAAAGAAAGCTTTCCATCAACATAAACTAATTTCAAGACTTAGATAGCACGGCTCTCTACAAAACCTTTTTCCACCTTTTTCCTTTCTCAACAAAACCAGAAAGTATCTTTAAATATATACACAGATATTTTGAAAACAAAAAGGAGCCTATGGACAAGGAACATTTACAAAAAAGAGACTCCTGCAAAAATTCTTAAGTAATATCCTCACATATAAACTTTCTGAAAAGATTCTAGCACCGGAGTTGCTGAAATAGAGACATCACCATAAGGAAAATCCTGTCTAACATCTATACATCCATATGTCTTCAAAGTCTTCACAAGAAATAAAAACAAAACCAAATCAAGTTTCAATTAACATTCATCACATGAAAACTATATAAGCATATTTGAGATCATATATTGGCAGATAATTTATTGCTAATATGGGTCTCATTGCATGGTAAAAGAGTATGGAAAAATACCAGCGTCTCGTACATGAATCTGGCACGTGTTGCTCTTGTTTTTCCATCAAGAATCTCTGTCAGACTCAAAGCCACAACTTCTTTCTCCCTAAGCCTCAGAAACCTGTTATATAAGTACTGTGCTGCTGCCCTGTGAAAGTTACACTTGTTTTATCCAGTAAAACTTTCAATAACACCAAAGTTAAAAAAAAAATGTTAATGCATTTACCAACCTTGTACTTGGGGACCATCCATTAGCTGCAAGAAGATGTAGTAAAGCATGAATATATACTTGAAATAAACTGAAACAAACAAAACTTTATGTATACACTGTTTAAAAGAATACCTTGTTCACCAATATCATCCCCATGAAAGCAGAGTTCCTGAACAAACAAGCAAGTTTATGAAAACAAATGAAAATCAGGTAGAAAATCTAAACATATGCTCTCAAACTTTACCAATTTTTCTAGTTGATAATGGACAGCATCTGGTAAAATGAATTCTTCGTTAACATTTTTCAAACAGTTGAACCTGCAGTCTGAAGAATTTGATGGGGTCTGACATGTTAGGTCTAGCTTTTGAATCAAAGCTTCTGTTTCTGCTTCGGCATTAATGTGAGGGGTGCTATCTTCTTTGCTTGTTGGATCGATATGGTCAACTGCGGACTCCGTTGGTAAATGAGGACGCATTTCAACCAGCTTTTGCATTGAAATTTCTGGCATTTCGATTTGCTTCTGCATTGAAATTTCTGTATCTATTTCGGCATTTGAAGATTCAAGAGGCATTCCATCTTTTACGTTGGGTGAATCAATAAGTTCAACAGAAATTTTTGATAGTTTAGGCAATTTCTTCTGCGAAGGTTTTTCTTGCACGGGAGAAGAAACTGTAACATAAACGAGCTGATCAGTATTAACAGAGAAAATTATGATAACTTTAGGCTAAGGTTCTTCAAAGCAAAGAAAAAGAATATTACAAGGAATCAAAGGGTCGTTAAAACTTTGAGACGGATTTGAGAATCTCCGGAACTTCCAAATATCAAGATCAATATGAGGTAATTTTCTTCTTTTAAATACTAGATCACTTGCGTCATTTATAATTTGTTTCATAAACCTGCCAAAACCAAGAGAAAAAGATGGGAACAATAAAACCTTCAAATACAAAAACATGCTTGTCACAAAAGGAAGAACTCAAGTTATTTTGAAGCTCATGATGGCATAAAATTCATCAAACACGCTATTTTGACATTTATAGCAAATTAGTAAATAGGGATGTGCATTATTTGGTCAAAGCCATAAAACCGAACTTAGCTGAGTCCATTTGGTTCATTCAGTTCAATTTTGAAATAATAATTCACATTCTTATTTTAAAAATGTTAATATTTTGATTTCAATTTTAGATCAGTTTTGATCTTCATTATATCAAATAAACAAAGATCCTAAATAATACGAGGACTATGAAATTAACTTCATTTGGAAAAAAAATAATTTGAACATAACTAAAATCAATCTTAACTAATTAGTGCATTTCCTGTGCAAGGATTGATCACTCAGCTAAAATCATTCTTAACTAATTACTGTATTTGCTAAGCAAGGATTGATGACTCAAGGGACGAGTGTTCTGGGTGTTTTTGTTGTAAGGTGGTGATAAAAAATGACGATGCAATGACTAGATAGACAATATATAATAAAGCAATTAATGAATGGCAATATGAACATTACCCTCAACAGCGAGTCCATGTCATTAGGAAGTATGAGCCAATTGGGGACTGAAATTGAGTTTCACACATTAATATTAATTTTCAACCCAAAAACTTGATCCAATGGGCGAGAACCATGGTTTTAAAGTTAAACCAAACAGGCTAATCCGACCAGCTCAACTATGAACTGATGTTCCAGCCAATTTGATTGAATTCCAAAATTACTTCAGTACAGAACCGACTAGACTAAATATTTAAAATAGCGAACTCGATCAAACTTTTGATGAACCACCCAGTTTTAACATTGATCGATTCATAGTTTTTTTTTTGTTTTATGGAAGCTAAATATACACCAATGGAATAAAACATGGAAAGAATTAATATAACAATCAGCACAATTTAAATATCTTATTTTTTCAACGTTAGGATTGATCAACCTTCTAATGTGTATAAAAAAAATATTATGAGCGTATATACTTAGCAACGATCATCATTAAGATTCCACAATAATGCAATATATAAGACAATACACAAGAGCCTATGATGTTAGTAAGTGATTGAAATGAGTGAGAATTTAGTAATTTGGAAAAATAAAAAATAATGAATTCAACAACACAAATTATTGTGATTATTTAACTAACACCTATAGTTATGTCAGTGCACAAAATTAAACACAAAAAGATGATGAGATAATTTATTCATTCAATTGTTTGGGTTTTCAATTATAAGCATACTTAAGAGTAAATCATGTTTGTGCAAAGGTACCATAATGAAAATAGCATTAATACTTAAAATGTCTACAACAAACAATTACGTATAAAGAAACTGAAGAACGTTCCAAGACCTTCACGCCTGGCAATATTTGAACTACTTTTCTATTTGTCCAAACTTGCCACGAGCTCAACACCTTAATACATTTATAAACGGCTAGAGCATCCCAATGCTCAACTTTTTTAGACATAAGGGATTTTTTAGGGTTTTTTTAATCAAGTTTGTATTTTATTTTTTTAACTCTTCTATCAGCACCTTAACATGATTTTATTTTTCTATTTTCCTTTCTGTAAACATGTTCATTTAGAGTGTTCATACTTAATGGCACCGTGAGGGACCAATTATTGAACCTAGGCCAACTAGAAGGAAACAATAATTTATGAGACTCAAATTACATAATTTATTCAAAACTAAGTTGAACTATCAACTTTGATACCACTTATTAAAGTGTGGCATTAAAAGAGGAATGGAGTTTGGCTTTAAATACCGATGTCCAAATCTAATTTCCAAAAAAAAAAAATATGAGAGAGAAGAGAAAATGAACTTGAGTTATAAGAAGGGCATTTGGTCACCTATGCAACAACAAGATATGAACAAGAGGTGCAACTTACTTTTCTACAGTGTATTTTCTACAATTTGAGAAAAGTTTCCAAAGAGGTCATTTGGCCATTAATTATTTTTTTTTAAAATTATCAGCAATTTAAATGAAACGCAATAGATTTAAGGCCCCATTTGGAATCACTATTATTTTTTGTTTTTATTTTGTTATGTTTATGTTTTGATTTGAATTAAAGTTTATTTGGTTTTGTTTTGGTTGTTTTTAAAAACAAAAACTAAAAGCATATAATAAAAAATATACTAACCAAACATCCTTTTAAAAACAAAAGTTAAAATGAAAACATAAATAAAAAATAAAAGTGATTTCAAACTGACGCAAGGGATTTAATGAGAAATGGAAAACAAAGACAGAATTCTAATTTGGCGCAAACCTTTGAATCTAAAATGACCATCGGATCAGTTATAAATTTTATTTATACTAATAAAAAGATATACTCACTTATTTGAAAGAATGATACTTTTATCATGGTCTTTTTTTCTTTTCCTCAAAACCCGAGAACTTTCTTTATTTGCCGGAGTGGCAAGCATAAATTTAGGAGATGCTGTCCCTAAAACAAAAAAAAAAAAAAACAAAAGATCAATCCACTCTGCATTGAATATCATCCTATGACAAAAAAAAAAGTCAAACTTACAAATTTCAACACATTCATGCATGCAAATAATTCCATTCGAACAGTACCTGAGATGTTTGGTTTTTGTTTATCTGGAGGCAAAGCATCAGCATGCCTTTTACCGATATTATCGTTCCCACTTTCAGGTGTCAGTTCTCCCTGTAAATTGATTGTCTCTGTTGGATTTCTTCTTGCTTCAACAGGATGGTTCTTATCTCCAACTGACAGCTCAGTCTGTTCATTATTTAACGGTATATGGATCTCTTCAGTTACATTAAGTAAAGGCAAACTCCCGGATAAACATACTTGCTTCTTAAAATCTCCTCCATTGGGACATTCGACAGAAGATATCGGAACACTAGCATAGTTGTTTGAATTATGAGTTTCACAGAGCACAAAATCAACATCCATCATGCTGGATATCATTTCTCCCTCTAAGTTGGATATCTCTGTTATAGGTTTTTGCTCTTCTACAGATAGGATCTCATCTCTAACTGAAGGCACTGTCTGTTGATGCTTTAATTGAATATTGCCCTCTTCTATCTTATCATTTAAAGGCATGCGTCCAGTTAAACATACTTCCTTCTCGATGTCTCCTTCAGGGTGAAATTGCTCCAGAGATCTCTGAACGTTCGAAAAGCTGCTTGATTCATGATGAACATCACTAAGCTCGAGATCAACATCCAATGTACAAGATGGAAGGATGCTATGACAGCGCAACTTAGTAAATTCAGTGAAAGCATTTATCATTCCCTATGATGTTTATAGGAAAAAAATAAAAATAAAAAAGGGTTTTCAACTACATACTCGGCAAGAGGTGTAAAACGAGAAGACTTATAATCTGAAAGATCGGCAACCTCATTGGTGAGACACTACATTTTGCATAACTCCCATCATTAGACTGAACATACTATATGCGAGTAATATTAGCATACAAAAAAAATTTTCTAAGAGAATACACATAAAAAACAGTGTGAGATACCTCATCCAAATATGAAGGCCGGCAGGTCCTGTTGTCCTGCCATTCACCTGTAAAGCCAACGCAAAGAT
The DNA here is from genome assembly GCA_003013225.1 of Phalaenopsis aphrodite. NCBI lineage: Eukaryota > Viridiplantae > Streptophyta > Magnoliopsida > Asparagales > Orchidaceae > Phalaenopsis > Phalaenopsis aphrodite. The sequence goes on from NEWO01000015.1 coordinate 2,210,169, forward strand.
GCTGTTCATATCAGCAAATGGATACAAGAATGGGTATTTAACAACAAGGGTGTTTTATTTGACAATCCCAAACATGGTTAAAAAAGTAAGGAGTATTTACATACAGAACACCCAATTCATATATATTCTTCCATGTCTAACACCTAATTTTGCTTATTACATTTAATCCACACTAATCTTTCATATCACATTAAAATACAATACACATTTTTATATATAGATAAGATATGAAATACACAAGAATTGAGTGGATGTATGTAAATCTTCCAAAAAGTAAATGTTATTAACGTAACTAATTGATATCAGCATTAAAACTTAAAAAAGAATAGGTAAAGTATGATTCTATTAACAATTAAGAACCACACAAACAGGATATATGCTATCAAACAAACTACGAGGCTGTTCCCAAATAAGTACCTAGAGGAGTAGGATGTTGATGACTTCCGCCAATATCTCTGCATGAAATATAAATGATTTGAATAAACGATTAACAAAAATTAATTAAATTTGAGTCCTATAAGATTTTTCAATCTCACCCCTCATCCAAGACCCCAAAATTAAATGAACCAAGTTCAAATTGCTCAGGAAGAGGAACAGAAACCTCATGGTATGAGGCAAGCATCGTTTCAATCTGTTTTTCACAGCTATGCTCCTTCATTGTCATAGCTATATGATCTATGGCAGACTTTACCTCTTTACTGCACCTGTTACCCTTTCTTGGTTTAGCACTAACTTTATTCTGTGCATTATTCCCTTCAGCGACAAGAAGAGACTTTCTTATTTGATTTAATGTCTCGTTGCACTCATCATAGAGAAAATCCACTTTCTTTGAGAAAATCTTGACAATACCAAGAAGAAGTTGAGCCAATACTCTATGAGAAATTTGAATTTCGGGCATGATTTTATCTGTGAGAATGATTAAACGAAGGACCAAGATGAGTTTTTTAGAAGAGCAGCTAGGTGAATAAAAGTAACCACAGTTAAATGCTTTCAAATTTATGTTTTGAAGGATTACAAACTCATCTTGCTAACACTCTGTCAAAACTAATTAATTTAATACGGAGCTTTAAAGATAATACATAACTGCACGCTTAAATAAACTCAAAATCTATTTGTTTCATCAAAACAAATAACTAACTTAAAATTAAGTTTATTCAATTCAAATTTGACTCTAAATATAGATCAATACCATATAGATAGCCACAAAGATGCGATCTTGCAACGAACTTTATTATTTATAGATATATTTCAGCTATACAAAACTCTAGTCAGAACATTTTTGAATAAAAAAATAACTATATATTAACTCATCTGAAGGGATTGGGAAAGATTAATATCAATCACAAGTGTTGCAATTGCATATATTAAGTTCACATAGCAAAAGCCCTGATCAAACAATCCACCAAGGCAAGCCATGGTTGACCAAAGCACCAAGATGAGCCCTGGAGCAATGCAAGACTTAATAATGATGGAGAAAGGCAAGCCTTCATCGACATACCTAGCACACAATTCTTGTGCATTTATACATCTAGCACTTAAACATTCATATTTACATGCATACCACACAAAACTTTAACATCACAACAAAAATATCACCATAACATCTTTTTAAAAGCGAAATATACCTTTTCATGCAAAGGTTTATGACACCAGGGTTTTATAAGTGTAAATATCAAAATTTATGTGTTAGATATGTAAATACATAAAAATTGTGTGTCATGTAAGCAAATTTTCCTAAATTTTTTTATCAACAAGGCAGTAAGTTGGTCGAATAAAACCTACCCACCTCAAACATTGCCTGGCTTGAATAACTTCGAAATATAGCTCTACATCCACACGTGAGCCCACAGATTCAGTTTTTGTGAATACGACAACAAAGTCCTTCGATATATCATTCTTTTCCACAGGCAAAAAGTGCATTAATGGATCTAACAAGCATCACAAACTAAAACTCTACATGTCTTTTTGGGCAAGAATGAATTGACAATAGACTCTAAAAAACTTACTACACATTTAATAATGAATAAAAACTCCCAAATTCACCACATTGCAACTGCTCTTAACAGCCTCTCCATGAAAAGCTTGGTAGAGATAACTTCTTTATTTCAACAAATAAAAGAAGATAGATTAAAATGTCATAGTCATCTCAGGTCTCTGTCTTCATCTATCGGCATCCCACCTCCATTTTAAACCATACTTGAAACCCAAAGGAAGAAACTAACCATTCTTATCCCCTCTAAAGTGCTACGCAGCAACCAAAGAAAAGAAAAGGGGGAATGAAAGAGATGCGGCCAATACCTACTGTGGAGGAAATGTCGGTAGAAGCAATCTGTCCTCTTTTGAGCTTCTTGAAGCAGTATGCGGCAATCCAAATGGTGCCCAGAGGTCCTTTTCTTGATAGAAGAGAGAGTGAGTAGAACATGGCTGTTTCTTCTTCCTTCTCCTTATTCTTCTTCTCCAATGGCGATGCACGGAGAGAAGCCGTGGTGTTATATTCGGGAGAGCCTGTCGCGAGAGCTGGGAGCTTCCAGTGGAAGAATCACAGGCGTACGGGGGAAGACAAAGAAGCGGTAAAATCTGTAAAGCTTAAAATATGCAAAATACAAATCGACGGGTTTTATAAATTACCGAACAGCCCTTTCCTTGCACTGCGCTAAATTGCCGAACGGGCGTGGTTGCTGCCTTTTGGGCATATTATTAATTTTCTTGAAGATTCTAAAGAATCACAAGAATACTCTTTTAAATAATAATATTATTATTATCATTATTAGGGAAAAAATTTGCTGTGTGAAAGACGTACTCAGCACTGCATGCGATATTGGGATTATATCGAGGGTACAAGGGGGTTACATCCGCGGTATAACCTCTTGTAACCTCCCTGTAAATTTCTGTAATATATCTGTATCCTAAAATAAGTTTCGTGCTTCTGTTATCATACATTAAGAGGTTACACATAAGTTACAGAAGATTACATGGAGGTTACAAGAGTTTATACCGCTGATGTAACCCTCTTGTACACTCATTATAACTCAATATCACACGCAGCGCTGCGTATGTCTATCTCACGCAAATTTTTTCCCATTATTACGGGTACATGTCACCCAAGTTTTATGTATTTATCGCCTAAATTTTTCATATGACATTAAAAATAATATATTTTAATTTTTATAAGATATAATTCACCTTATTTTCATGCATAAATAAGATGATATATATGTAAATTTTTTTTATCAATGTTAATATTATTATTATCATCATCATCATCATTGATAAATAGTTTTCATTTTTAATTCCACTTTTTTTTTTTTTTGTTGCATTCAAAGTCTTTGCTCTACAGCCTTCAAGGATCAAATTAGTATATTTTTAAAATCAACAAATGCTTAAAATTTTTGAAGTCACAAAAAAATAAATATTAAAGGAGGGTAAAATTACTATATTGCCTAAACTACATAAATTTTTTTAAATTTTTACTAATTATATAGAAAAATCCCAAATTTCAAGGTGAGCAATTGATCACCCTAAATATAAAATAGTTCTGCCCTTGGTAAGAAACAATTACATTTTATTAAAGGAATATTATAGATGTATTTTACGTAAAAAAATATAGTGAGCATTCCATAGAGATTATTAGTGGAGCAAAATTGGGAAACATATATGAGATTCTTTTTCACAGAGGGAACACAAAGAACATGGTTTAAAACAAAGTTGATGAGCTCTAGATTAGTTGGTATGATGAAATTTTGGTTTGGTTTAAGGTCGAAGGTGGTGTGCTTTTTGTAGTTGTGGGAGGTATAGTCGGGGGAGGTAGATGTTTTTATGCAGTTGTTACTTTCTATTTTAGTAGGGTTCGCAGTGGCCGTCATAGATGAAGAGATTGTATTTTTCCTTCAACTTTGAGATGAGTTTCAAAATATATAAGCCTATTCATGTAGCTCTTCAAATGTTATTGGTGTCTCATACACATGCATAGAAGAACAATTTATTTTGTACAAATCATCAAGTCATGCTAGAATTTTTAATGTGGGATCATCTTCATCAATAGGGTAGCAAAACATGACTAATTCTTTAGAAATAAATTTGATATGTTGCATAAATGATGACTTTTATTCCATTCGTAAGAGAGCAAAGATCTTCTTTTTAAGTCATGTAAGATGGAATCGAGATGGTTTAGCATAGGTATCTGCAAGTGTTCCATGCCTCTTGAGATGTATGTGATTAGGCAATGAATGGAATTAAGGTTGGAGAATTGAAGTCGATAATAACACTAAGAATAAGTTGGTCCTAACAGATCTATAGTGAGTATAAAGGATTAGAAATATTTTCACCACTAGCAGTGTTTATAGTTTTTATTCCATGGCACTCAAAATTCCTAGTTATTGCTTTCCCAGTTTGATGAAAAAATAATATTTATTGTTTTCTTAATTTAATCTTCTAGTTATTGTTTTCCCAGTTTGATGAGAAAATAATATTTATTGCTTTCTTAATGTAATTTCCGATTTATTACTTTCTCAATTGGGATGGAAAAACAGTAATGTAAGTTGTCATTTAATAGAGTAATGAGAAAAAAGAAGGGAGTTTTTCTTTGGTTGTTAATTTAATTTTCTTTCGATTACCGTGAGTCTTCCAACACTGTAGAGTGATTCTGCATTAGTCATCTCTTGAGATCAATGAGATAGTGAATTGTGGGAACAATACCAAGAAGCCAAACTTCTTTGATCGCCATCTCAGTTAAAAATGAGAAGATCTCCCTGTCCAAAATTGCTAGGTTGGATCTTATGGACAAACACTGATTAAGGTTAACGAACAAGGAAGTGTTGTGAACTATACCAGTTGTTGTGGTATATATATATATATATATATATATATATATATATATATATATATATATATAGCAAAAAATAGAACAAGATGCAAAAAATAGAATGAGAAAATTCACAGAAAAAAATAGTAACACAACGAAACACACAAATTTACGTGGTTTGACAAATTGCCTACGTCCACGGAGTTGTAGACGATTTTATTACTTTAGTAATTTACACTAGTCGATCGTCTTGACTTACAAGAGGAATCTCTCGCTTCGTTGCTCACTCTTCTTCTCTCTCGGTTCTTCTCTCTCTACACCGAGATACACTGAAGAACTTTATAACGAGATACACCGAAGAAGATAAACTTAGAAGAGAAATAAAATCAATTTCTCTTCAGCCACAAGCCACCAAGAAGAAGCCAAGGGAAAACAATCTTCTTCTTCTTTTTTCTTCCTTCTACAGCAAGGAACTACTGCTTGCACTCTCTTTCCTCTATCCTGAGGAAGCCCGAAGAAGAACACAAAAAAAATTATGACTTAATCTGAAGGAGAACCTGCTCTCTTGATTTTCTTCCTCTTTTGTTCGCAACTTAAAAGAGGCGAGGGGCGGCATCGTTTCACAATCCTGGAGGCGGAAGCTTCGTTTTTCGCGAAACAGTGAAGAATCACGACTTTTCACGATATGAGCGGGAGGTGAGAACAATTCCTATTGGGCTTAACACTAACAAATCTCTCACTTGGAGATCGATAAACTGACTTCAACGTCTTCTTCCTCAAACTGATATCCTCCACTGGCGGTGTCGCATTTTTCTTCAAACGTGAATCCTCTACCTCTGCAACTCAAAGCCTCTGTCTTCACTCCAAAAGACCAACTGAAGCTGTGCATAATTTCAGTTTCTCAAGAGTAACACCTTCAGTCAATATATCAACAAAGTTCACATAACTTTGCACCTCCAAGCTATTTCTTGAATTACTCTTGTCTCTGCTTACAACTCCCATTGCATGGGCAATATCCTGCCTCTGCTGAAAGCCTTTTTCGACAATTATAGCCATGTACCTATTATTGACATCATGTTCAAACTTCACCTGGTACAACTACTTGTTGTGTAATGTCTTCTTCCCTATGGAAGTTCTGTCAGCTCCCACTTGCTCGAACTTTCATCTTGCAAGATTTCTTCATTGATCTGTGGTTCTCCACCATTTGTCTGTGGAACAATAGGAATGGGTGCCCATGACACACTCTCTTCTTCACTTTTATCATCAACAAAACTATGAACTGTCAGCAATAGTGCATCATGTACTTCTTCAAATACCATATTTGCGCTATCATTCTCCATATTCTTAGGATTCTTGTAGTTTCTCTTAATGTGGCCAACATTGCTACAATTCTAACAGGTTGCCTGCTGATTAGACTTTAATTTTGATCTCCTTTTATTTAAGTTTCTATCCTGCCATCTCCCTCTGAACTCAATATTCAGTGTCGAACTCGTACCTGAGATTTCGCCAGAATCTTTCCTGCGCACCTCCTCAGCCAAAATCAAATCACGAATATCATCACATTTCAGTTTAAATTTACCTACATAACTGTTAACTGCCATCCTCATGGCTTCCCAACTGTTTGACCATGATACCAACAATATTAGCGCATATATCTCATCATCAAAATCAATTTCAACATGCGACAATTGATTTGTGATAGTATTGAAATCATTCAGATGTTGATCAACATAAACACCTTCCACCATCCTCAAATTGAATAACTTTTTCATCAAGTACACATTATTATTTACGGATGGCTTTTCATACATATCTGATAAGACTGTAATGAGATCTGCAATCATCCTCTCCTTGACGACATTGTGCAACAGACCTCTATAGGGTCAATCGAATAACCCCCAGAACTTGTTGATCCAACAAATTCCAGTCAGCCTCATTTATCCTTTCATTTCTTTTCCCCAAAAAATGGAAAATAAAGTTTCTTCTCATAGAGGTAGTCATCTATCTGCATCCTCCAATAAGCAAAATATGTGCGATCAAAATTCTCGATTCTTGAAACATTCACTTCAGCTGCAGTCATCATTCTTCCTCAGATCTGAAACTGTCTCTGATATCAGTTGTTGTTAACTATACACCAGTTGTTGTGAGATATATATAGATCAAATAGAAGAACGATCTTTGAAGCAAAAAATAGAACGAGAAAATTCACACTAAAAAACAGTAACACAACGAAACACACAGATTTACGTGGTTCGGCAAATAATCTACGTCCACATAATTGTAGATGATTTTACTATCTAAGGAATTTACACCAGTAGATTGTCTCGACTTACAAGAGGAATTTCTCACTTCATAGCTCACTCTTCTTCTCTCTCTACACTGAGATACACCGAATAAGATAAACTTACAATAGAAATAAAACAAATTTCTCTTCTGCCACAAGCCACCAAGAAGAAGCCAAGAGAGAACAATCTTCTTCTTCTTTTTTCTTTCTTCTGCCGCAAGGAACTACTGTTTGCACTTTCCTTCTTATATCCTGAGGAAGCCCGAAGAAGAACACCAAAAATTCCGACTTAACCTGAAGGAGAACCTGCTCTCTTGATTTTCTTCCTTTTCTGTTTCCAACTTAAAAGAGACGAGGGACGACGTCGTTTCGCGATCTTGGAGGTGTGAGCAGCGGTTTTCGCAAAACAGTGAAGAATTGCGACTTTTCGAGATCTCAGCGGGAGGCGGAAGGCGGGAGCGATTCCTATCGGGCTCCACACTAACAGGAAGTTGCCATCTACGGGTGCACCAGATAGAGATTTTTCAACAGGAAGTTGCCATCTACGGGTGCACCAAATAGAGATTTTTCATTTTAAATGACTCTTCTAACTTCTTTCCTCCTTCCACCAGCCATCCAAAACTAAGTTAGACGCTCCTAATGAAGATTCAAAATGTGTCCAATTAATTTTCTATCTTTCGTCCGAATGAATGACAGAGGCAAAGGACAAGGATGGGCAACATACCACACAATTCGTATGTTTTTTGCATATCCAACAAATGTTAATTTCTTACATATATATGTAGAAGAAAAATATATTATATTTCAAAAAAATTAAAATAATGATCTTTTTGACCTAACAAGAATAATTTGGATGATGTAAATATAAAATGTAAAATTTAGGTGCTAATAAATAAATACATTTAAATTAGATAGTTTGAATGTAAATGTCCGATGTTAATGATCTGATTTCAAGCAGTTGGGGTAGTATTAAAATTCACTAAAAAAAAATTCAATTCAAAAACTTGGCTCGTAACTTGGCTCATTTATTTTGATATAATCTCGATCTAATCCAAAATTCAAATCAATTTTCAAGCTGAATTCACTAAATACACAGCTCTAACATTAGCTAACAATCTAATTTCGAGTCGAGCTAGAACAGTTCGAAATCAGCTTAAAAAAAAATTAGATCGTCTTATTTTTTTTCAATCAAACTAAAATTTAAATATACTTTTAAGTGATTAATGATCCGGGATCTAAATTCACAGCCATAAGTGCACGAGTAGTGGCAGCCTGTTTCTGTACTTATACAAACTGCAAATGTTCTGACTTCAAAAGGATAAAATTGGCATTCCCTTTTGGATAAATATGACGGCAAAATTTCCAAGTCGGCCATGCATAACCATACCCCTGAACCCATATCGGGAGTGCTGTCCCATCAAACACGGCTAAACATCACGATTTTTAAGGCAGCAGAACATTTAAATTTTGAATTCATTCTACTGTTTATTGGCCAACACGTAACACGCCATCAGCATCTGGTGCAACGCGTAAAGCTTTTCACTGGCCACCGCATTCGCCAATTCTTTCTTTCGGGCCGATATTTTAAAACCCTTTTGTATATTTCATTTTTAAACTTGTGCAAAATGTAGATCCTTCTCAAATAAAGAAATTATTACATAAGAATAAATAGATATGATTAAATATAAATTTAATGATATTTAGATAGTATTGATGATATTATGTTGTAAAATATCATTAATATTTTTAAAATATCACCAATCCATTTGTACTGATTTCATATGTAAGAGACGGTTGGCTTGATTTGATGATATTTTGTTGTTAAAATTTTCTCTTTAGAAATAATATTTAAATATGTGAGTTTGAATGCACCTCTGAAAATATGAGAGAAGCACTGAATAGACGAGTGAAATTAGATATTTCTATGTATCTAACTCGGAATGTACGGTAAAAAACGATGATAATGTAATGTAAAATATCATTAATATTATTAAAATACCACCAATCCATTTGTACTCATTTCATATGTAATAATCACTCTCTCAAAAATAGGGAGTTAGGCCTTGATTTGATGATGTTTTGTTGTTAAAATTTTCTATTTAGAAGTAATATTCAAATATGCGAGTTTGAATACACCTCTAAAAATATGAGAGAAGCACTGAACAGACGAGTGAAATCAAATATTTCTATGTATGTAACGCGGAATATACGGCAGAAAGCGATGACATTGTCGCATTCATAATTTCACAAAGCCTCCATTGTGGTGGAAGCGAACTCTGATGAACCCGCTTTCATTCAGAGATAATAAAAAATTAGTCTTATTGGGTCATGGCTAAAATCCTTACGAAAGATAATTTTATAGTTTTATACCACCTTAGGGAAGAAGACAAAGGTAAAAAGGAGGTTTTAGATAATGAATACATAGGCACTAAGCGCAATGTAAGAAAATCTTCAAGGAAAGGTTTTAACTCAATAGGAGTATCTTGCACATACAAAAATAAAAGTGACAGGGAGAACAAATATCAAACTTTTTAAACAACTCAAACTCCTATGAAGTATTGGGGGACAAAAGATTTAAATCTTTGTAGGTTTTTAAAAGAAGTTAGACCTTTTAAAAACTTTGGATAATTAATGGGTCCACCTAACTAGCCGAAATTATAACCTAAATCCTTATCACTTCCACCTCTTTAAAGCGAAACAACTGTATAGTTTGCACTTTGCAGCTCGTTAGCATTCCCTAATTTAAAAAGGATGACAATGAGTTGATAAATTTATAAATCTTTATAATATCTGTTTTTTAATTTTATTTTACAGGTTCGTTTGATTCACTCGAAGTTGCGGGTCTGATAACACAATTAGGTGCTTCAAATTAACTTATTCTGTAAATCTAATTCATGCAAGTAAAGCCACATGTTCAATATGATTTTCATTGACTTGGAATCCAATTTTTACTATTCATGTCAACATAACTTATGTTGGACTCTATAGGATCATGCCATGGTTTTTGCTGCCGTGGCATCCCTATAGAATGACTTATCAGCAATGACCTCTGCCTTTCGACTCACTAGGGTGAAGGGGTGGACTCTACATCGCTGCCAGGGTAGGGGGTTCTATTTATAATTGATATAGAGGTTAGTGCACATATGCTTGACAGTTCATTTTAAACTACAGAATCTGACGAGCCTCCCGGAGTACTCATTCTTGAAACAAATATGAGAAATTGAGAATCCATGTCAAGCTCCTTGATTTATCCTTGTGATTTTCTCCTCCATCTTTGCTAGTTGTTGCTTATTGGTTACGAATTCATGGTTTTTAGTTTTTGATATTATCCATACTCTTCGCATCTTCAAGATATAAGATCTAGATCTGTCAACAGCACCACAGAAATCTTACATGCAAGTCTAATAAGATTTTGGATATTAAACGAAAAAAGAAAAAAAGGAGTAAAGAGAGAAAATGAGAGATGAAGAAATAAGGAAATAAAGGAATTTTGAGAATTTTATTGCCAACATAAAATGCTTATAATGACTCACATCCTCTAAAACTACTCTTCCACCATATATTTAAAGGGATTTAAGAACTCACAAGAAGCTATATATTAACCTTTATATAAAAATGATTAAAAAATATATAATAAAACAGTTACAGACACATGAACATATAAATCAAAATTCCTATAAATAGACTTTAACAATCGAGTGATTAGGAGTTACTAACTGGATATATGAGGTCATAAGACTTCTAGAAGTGTTTTGAGATATGTACTTCCTGACATAAAAATGAAACACAAAGAACACAAACAAACACAGATCATTTACGTGATTTGATCCAACTGAATCTACGTCCATGGGAGGGAATCAATCAAATAGTTCACTAAGGCAAAAGAAATTGAGAATACATGGCTTATACATAGAGATGAGTCATTATCTTCCTTCTATGGTCTCCCTCTCAAGCGAGACATTGATACAATGTCTCAAGATGCTCTCCTCTTTTCTAGCTCTAGCTATTCTCTCTTCTTTTGTGGTAGCTTAAGATCTCTTCCCTTGCTCTCCTAAGACTCACACCCTCTCTATTTAGAGAAGTAATAAAGTGGTGGGTGGGCGGTAGGTGAGATGTGGTAGATGAGTGGTACCACATTATAAAAGTGCTTTTTTACTTTAGTTCAATAATTGAGGGTCAAAATAACAAGAAGGAAAGATAAACTACTGATGAAATTGCTAGTTTGAGATGAGAGTGGCAATGTAGCTCCTGATGATTTGGTGAGCAAAAAAGAGGCGAGCATTCTTCCAACCGAAGAGATTGACCCGAGCAAGCCCGCTACGATTCTGGGTGAATGTAATTAGGCCTTTGTCAAATGCACCTTGAGCTTGCAGAGTTGAGGCTTTAGAATAGTCAGATATGCATTTCAAAATCAAATTAACCAAGTAGTATTGCATGATGTAAGCATAAGGACGTGTTTTTAAGCATTAAATAAATTACAAATTTTGCATAACACGTATATACAACAGCATTGTAAAAAATAGTTAGCAAGCCATGAATTATGGACACAAGGTGCATACAGGGTAACTACTTATAAATAACTAAAGCAACAATTAACATTATGTTATGTGTAAAGCTAAAAACTTTATTAATAACTAAAGCAACAATTAACAATTACAAAATAAAAAAACAGGTCGATTGCTTAACTTGATTTCCTATTTAACCAAACTAATGCATCGAACATGAGTTCTATTGCCTAGTAGGAGCAGAAGTGTTTGATTATACATTTCCCCAACATAGACAATATTAATCCAATTCTCGATTAATAAATACCACTTAATTCCTATGTATTTACATATCTAACAACTAAACTTTAATTTTCAATTATATGCCACCTTAAATGTAGATGAAAAGGGGTTGGTCTAAACAAAACAAAGTTAAAGTGTTCGATATGTAAATACATAAAAATGGGTGGTATGCATGTAAATGCCCCCCTCCCCAAAAAAAAAAACTTACCTGGACTAAGTGACCTTGTACATCAAAGAGATTACATTCACTACTGAAACTCAACCAAAAATCACAAGAAAAAAAAGGAAAAAAAAAAACAGCACTAAGAAAAAAATCAATAGGTGGCCAGCTAGAATAGATAAAATATGCCACACAATTATCATTTTTTCCTTAACCAGCTCTCAAACTGCATTATGAAGACAGCTCCAACACC